>CAAKHC010002425.1:34397-50844 GCA_901007825.1 Macroramphosus scolopax
AATTATAACAAATAAAGGCTTGGAATATCTCACTTTGCATGTACTGAGTCTACATAATGTATTAGTTTGACTTTTTAAGTTGAATTACTGAAATAAATGCACTTTTGCACGATATTCTAATTTTTTGAGTATGACCTGTATATGCACTCCTGCTGGCAGGTGTGTTGAAATGTGGTGGATTCATAAAGGTGAAAAGTTAAGATTCCAGTCCAACTCTCAGTGATAAACTACAGCAGGGAGGTGAATTTCAACACAAAAACACAACACCTTCATGAAATGCTGTTTCCCGATTATTAATTGCTTCACCAGAACTAACGAAGGTAGGGGGCCAATCATGGAACAAAACAGCAGTGTGTTGTTAACATGCTGTTCCTTTTACTCACTCCAAACTATGTTAAACTGGCCGTTTTCATGAACAAATCATTCTTTTCTTTCGACAGCTTATCTTTTCAAGATGTTGTGACGTGGACGATGACGTCAATGGGGAGGCAAACCGCTTCCATGTTGAAGGAGGGCATTGTCTGAACCCTGATAAAAAACATGAAGTTTTTCAGCATAAATGACTTTCTCATCGCTTTGAGAGATAAATTTTAATTGTTTGTTGTCCCTCTCATTATAGACAATCAACCACAAACGAGTCGCCTCAGAGGAAATAGGCTTGAATAACCTGATAAGTTTCAGTCTGCCCGGCTGTACAGAATCAAATGGAGGAAATGAAGTGTGTTTGCTATTTATCAGCAAGTGGGTTATATTTAGTTCCTGGTCCAGGTGGCATCAGTGTGTATCAGCTGACACATCTTTCTATATAGCCGGTTTCTGCAGCCTGGTCGTACTCCACAGTGAAATCTGTCACATTAGTGAGTTGTCAGGCAGTCAAATGTCATGAAAATACCAAGTATAACACATTGTCAGATTCAGACATGTAATATGTCAAAGATAATCAAGCAGTAGGTGTGTGATAAATGGTTTTAAGGCACAACGTGGAGGCGAAGAACCGCCCGACGTGAAAGCTGCACACCTACGAGTCGATTATCCTGCTGCTGATATTATAGTAAAAAAAGGGTTGATCGCGGCTCTAATGCTCATTAAACGTACCCGAGGTGTCTGCCTGCCTTCCTGGACTGAACTGAGGAGGTATGAGCTTGTTATTAAACAACACCGCAGAGTCTTCAAACCGGTGAACGTCTGTCTTATATACATGCCTCCTCTTACCGTGTCGTTTCCAGCTTCTCCAATTATACCGACAGAAATGTTCAAATCAGCCATTGCTTGTTTTCAGTTTATAACAAGTTTATAACAAGTTTAAACTCCGCTGTTGATAACGAGCTGGACAGCTGTGCTGTTGCTATGGTTACCGGGTGGGTAGCAGATGAATTTAGAACATTATTAATCTTCAGCTATGCATTGGTTTTAAAGTAAACAGCCGGACCGTGGAATAACACAAGATAATATCTAACTGAATGTTACCCGTAATGTCTGCACATTGATTATTCTGAGGAAGCCTCCAGTCGTCACGGTTTTAGTTTCATTGTTCGTTTCTTCCGTCTCCGTCTCTGCAGTGCTTTCTCTCCTTTCATGTCAGAATCAGCCGACCCCACCTGCTCTTCATCCCCTCTCTGCTGATTCCTCTCACCTGGGCCGCCTCATCCTCATGTTCACCCGTTGCCTATCGGCAGTCCTAACCCCTCCATCTCATTAGACTGCGACCTTTAAAAGTCTGAAAACGCTCCTTCTCCGCGTGTTGTTTTAAGAGGCTTCAGGGAGAGTTTCCAGCTCGACGCTCCCGTCACCGCCAGTTGATTGGGAGCTTGTAGAAGAATTTGTCGCTCCTGGGCAGGAAAACTCTTCCCCACGACGTGACCACCCTGTAACTCTGATTCTGGAGTCCCTACTTCACCCCGCCTTTACTTTGACATTCATGATTGGGGTGAAGGGGAGCCGTTTCAGATTGTCCGTCTGTTATAACAATTTCTGCAACAGTTTATGTTTCCTCTTCTCATCGGCACAGACGGCGGTGGGAAACACCAAAAGTGACTTAAAGCATGAAAATCTATTCACGTTTGTTGGCAGAATTGAAGAACATGCAGGACTCTGGATGTAAACTCTAGTAACACCTTGCTGTGTCATGTCATGCAGCCAGCATGACTAGTTAAATACAATAATTCCACACCTTGATGACTAATATCCAGAGCTGTGTGTTGTAGCTAATCCTGTCCTTGCACTCCCTGCCAGTCGTTCTGCAGCTGTATTTTATCACCATCCGCTTTGAAAACAACAATCAATCCCTTTCGGGGAAAAGGTCAGTCCGACATTGTTTCTCAGATTGGTTTGACATTAGTGACTGTAGCAATTTGGCTACAAATGGCCAAATGGTGCGTGTCCGAGAGCGCCGGGGCCACACCTACCTCATCCTTCCCCTGGGAGATCCAGCTGAATGAAAATCGGTACAGTGCACACTTTGAACAAGCTGTCTTACAGAATGAATTTAGGATAGACGGATCAAAAACGTGAACTATGTTTACATGGCATCTAAAAAAACAAGATGTTCCCTTGAGTGGCCAACAGAATATTCCACTCATCAACATTCAATTTTATGATTGAAGCGGGAGCTCAGATGGACGGGGAAATTGCATCGAGGCAAAAAATAAATGCTGCATTCCAATTCTGACCTTGACATGGCTGAAGAACCCTGATAACACTGTGAGGCTGAGACAGGATATCTGATGCCGGGAGGAACACGGAGTACAGATTTGTTTGTATATTACGGTTGTGGACATATTGTGCTGACACAAAGGAGCAGAATGCCGGACTGAACTTTCTACGATTCAATAAGCCCACATACCCGACTGTTTGTGCTGCACAGCAGACGACACCTTCAGACGTAGTGTATATAGAGATATGGTGATATGTGAGTTTTAACCCTGCCATGTCATTTTCTTCCTGGTTCTTCTCCGGTTCTTTGCCGGCCTCTGAACTAACGGACTGACTGTAATTTTAAGGTGTATCTGATTGTCAAAAGTAGAAAGTCACAAGGCCATATCGCTAGTAGGTGTTTCAAAAACGTTATGAAGAATTGGAATGGTCCCTAGATTACTAGGAGACACATGAATGTTATCCTCAACTTCAAGTGTCCTCAGTTACCCGACAGTCACTCTGAGAAATATTCATATCATTAGACTGTCCATATGTCACACAATACCATCGGCGTCTGAATAACCAAGAAGAAGCTTTTATTTGAGGTTCCACCTGCAGGACATTCATACCGTCTAAGTGTGTAGTGCTGCTGCTGCTGCCGTGGCCTATCAGAGTGTTTAACCTTTCAACACATCTAGAGCCTCGGAAGTGCCTCTAGCTCCGGGCTGACACCTGCGCTCCTCCTGAGAATCGGGACAACAGCAGCAGCAGGGGCCCTCAGTCCAACCGCACACAGACACACACAGGGGCGACCATTAACTCACACACCTACACACACATTAGAATTCAAACCCTTTCATCCATCCACAGAAATAAGCCACACTGTGGACTTTTACAGTGCACAACATCAGAAACATTCCATCAGGGTCCACAGCGAAGTGACTTCAAACAGCATGGTGGGGGGTTGCCCTGCACCATCACCATCCTGCCACTACATTCCTTGCTGCTCTTTGGCAACAGTGTTACCATGGCAGCCACAGAAACAGAGGATTTTTTCCTCCGCTCAGTCCCGCTGCAGCTGGGTGGGGGGCTGCCCTGCCACCAGCAACAATCCTACCACCACATATCTTGCTGCTCTCTGGCAACAGTGTTACCATGGCAGCCAAGGAAACAGAAGATTTTTCCGAAGCTGAGTCCCACTGGAATTATATCTATCAAGGCCCTTCTTTCTGTCCCATTTATCTACATTGCCTAGAATAGCTCAACCTAACCTCTGCATTCTCTGCAGCTAAATATCTGGACATCATTAGGACCAAGTCGTTCACAGCTAGTGAGATGCCAGTTAGTGACCTTAGATTGTTAACAATCACAAGTCATTGCTGTAATTACTTCCAATTTGTATGTTATCCTGACTTCTGTACTTGTAATTGATTGCCTGCATTCAGAAGTGAAATGTCCACTTGCCTTTTCTTTCATTTTATGCATTTTAATGTTTGTCTTGTGGTGCGTTTATAATTCTACTTGATCACCTGTTTGATTTTCCTTCTCTTGGTTTCACCGAATTAAGGCAAGTAGCTTAAGATTGGGAAACACATAATAGCACAATAGATGGTGCTTCAGTGTTCCTTTTTAAGAGTGCACTCACAGGCTTTCTAAGAGCCATTATGTCCAACTCTTCAAAGCCCGGCTCTGCCAAATGACGGTGTAAAGGGCCTTTTTTCTTTCATTCACAACAATGAATCCAATTGGTTTCTTTTAAAAGCAGTGGTTTAAATCATCCAGTGCATGAATTATATAGTACTAATACTCTTGTAATATGTTCCATCTGCACCACTGAGTTCAACAACACATGCAGCAGCACTCAACATGTTGCTGTTTTTCTCAGGTGGTGTGCTGGTCCAGGTGTTAAAAAGGCCGAAACAAGATCCAGATGTCACAGATTCACACTGCTTGGTCAAAGAAGAGACTTGTAAGGTAACTCAGGGTTCATCATAAAGCCAGAAATGTTGTAGATGCATAGAAGTCATAGTCACCAGAAGGACAATGAAGGATGTAATAATGGAATGCATCAGAAATGTAAAGGATACTCATACAACGTGGACCCAAGAGTAAGAGTGACTCACCCTGAGCTCATGCTGACAGTCGTACAGGCAACATGCTTTGTTATTTAAACACAGCAGCAAACGCTGCTCTTCTGAGCCATCCAAACCCCGTAAAGACTTTTAAACCTGGCGCCAGGTTATCCCAGGAGTCAACTTCTGTCTTTCACGGGGTGATTCCTGAGCCTGAGCAGACCTACTGCTACACACACACACATGCACACATTCACACACACTGACTCTCGCAGGCTGATTAGTGATGATTGTTTGCACAGTCTCAGTGGAAAGGAAGCGCTCTCAAGCTGAGCTGTCACTCCGCAACAAGGGGGTCATTCTCCAGAACGATCCTTTTGCTTAGTTTTGCAGCCGCGATGCAATGATATCAAATCCTGTCTTCAGTTATATATTTCTGTGCATGTATACAGATACATAAGCATTGTTAAACAATCACAATCTTCTAGCTGTCATGTTCAATCTAAAAAGCAGCAGAGAAAATAAACACTGTTGTGCATCTGTGTCTTTGTCAGTAATTAGGTGTAATGAGAACTGTTACTAGAATACTTCGTTTTTCTTTGCAGTACAGAAGAAGGCTTCACATTCCCTGTGGGAACATCGTAGCATTGACTCAGCCACCTGTCATTAAGCTGTTTGAAGCTCTGTATTCATGAGTCAATGACGCTCGGTGAAAAGTCCCAGCACTCATGACACAGCCTCATGGAAATAAAACCCTTAATCGTGGAGGACGGATTCAGCCATGGCTGGGACGTCTGCCATCCGTGGGAAATGAATATCTTTCATCACACTAATTAAGACTTTCGTTTTTTTATCTCAAGTCTACATTATCTGGTGTGAACGCCAATGAATGGGAACCATTAGGAGCATGTTGCCATATCACATGCATGTTATGTCATGTGCACGGACAGGTTGGCATCTACAAGATCAAGATGAACAGATTACTTCAACAACTATGGTCTCATGATGGAATGAAACAAAGAGAGGATTTCTTCATGAGAGATGTAACCAATTCAGTTCTTTGGAAACACTTTGGTAACAAAGACCAACCACAAGCCAGCAAGAAATCATGTTAACATTTCGCAATCTCAATACTAACCGAAACAACCATGAGCATCCGTAAGTCAATTCAATGCTACCATCTCCTCAGCCATACTTGACTATAACACTTTCAGACCCACTCTGTTAAAGAACTGAAGCGTAATTCTCAAATATGCATGCGACCGTGAAAGAAATTACCTCCTCATGTTAGACATTGATAATCACGAAAACAAATGCATGCAGCAATATCCTTTAATTGTCCATGTACAGTATGTATGAGAGAGATAGAGGCTGATAATGTTTGTGTGCTGCTGCTGCTGCTGCTGGAAAATACCCAAAGGTGTCCAGTTATCCAGAACACAATATTTCTCTCGTCCTTGTGCTTCTCCATGCCAATGTCCTGTGTCGTCTGTTTTTTCTCAAAATGAGCTTTAACATTGTTACCGACTGAAAAGCATCTTAATCTTGTCATATGCCAAAGCATTCATGTGCATTAGATATAATGCGTACTGAGAGCTCAGCTGAGTTTCTGAAATAATGTCTGAGACTGCTTCTTCTACCGCCAACATTGAGATGGAGCACACAGATAATCAGTCCCACTGATTATATCAGTAGTTACTGGCAGTGACCTCTGTCTCTGAGAGGACCACTCAAAAACAAACCTCCTGATACTTGTTAAAAGACGCTGTGGCACATTTATTTTATTTGATTTACATATTTTTAAATACCAAATCCCGTATTTTCTTTCCCTGGCTTGTCTGTTATCACGTTTTCTTGGAGCCACAAATACAAAACAAATACAACTATACATATTTATAAAAGAAAGTTTAATATTCAGCTTGAAAGTTTATTTTTCACCTTGGACACAACAGTGAAAAACACACTTCAATGGTTTTCTGGAGTTTCCTTAGTTTCTGTAGAAAACTTTGTCCTGGCATCTCAAAAACACAAGGAAGAGAACCTTGAGTCTATTTCTTCAAAGATCTATATATCCGCTGGGTCATATTCATTAAGACCACTAACAGCTTCTGCCTGTGAGCTGTTTGATATGCTCAACATTCACAGCCCTCCTGCACCCATCTAAACCCTCACATCCCTCACACAGACAATATCTCTCCCAGGTTACGTTTCCTAAAATCCCACAGGGTCAATATATGAATCTAATCAGTCTTCTGTTTGCATGTCCTGAGTACAGAGTCAGTTTTACTTAAAGCAGCCATAAAATCCTCTGATCCTTGTCTGTCCAGATTATCTACTGTGGTCGAATTACTGGTCTGTCTGTCAGTCCAGGGAGAAGATAAGAGCTTGACCCTTATATGGCCCTCGGCGACAACCTGAATTCAAAGTTTGGCATCTTCCAGTATCACAAATTTCCATCAAAGAAGTTCGCCCAGTTCACTTCTCAGTATAATCTCCTAATAACGGATCATTGATTGATTCGATTCTGGACACCCAACAGTCGGTGATCGTAGTCTGAGACCAGCAGGCTCTCTCCTGCTCAAACTGCAAATTACAGACATACAGCTTCCCTCTGCACAAGACTGCCTGTCCAGCTCGCAGCCTCAGCACCTCCTCACCTTGCCCGTTGATGAGGTTTGCATATACTCTTCAGCAAGAAAATTTGCAATCACGTCCGGGAAGATGTATATTTTAATCAAACTGTCCTTTCGCCACATCTGTAGCGGTTGCAGCAATGCTCGCCCAAAACCCTTCCTGACATCGTCCCTCCAGCCAAGCTGGTTCCAAATAACTCTAAACCATCACTCCAGTTAATTCCCATGCTTTGGCAAAGGATCAATTCATTCATCCAGATCTCATGTTCAGGGATCTGATCCCCAGCATATCACAGGAGATCAGAGCTGCTGTTACTGCCTGTGAAATCCTTAGTCTCCATGCCACTCAACCTTTCTCCTCCGGTGTTCAATGGCCTCTTGTCACTGTCCTTCTTCACTTCTCCTCTACCTCTGTCTGATCACTGTCTTTCTTTAGCTCTTATCTACCTCGAGTCTTCAGCACACACTTCACACTCTCCCACTGCCTGGGTCATATCATCTCTGGCTAAAAAAAGATCTTTTCTTTCTCACTTCAGCTGTATGTCCTTCTTCATCCTGCTTCAACCTTCATCACAGCTTTCCCACGCCGTCAGAATCCATTTCAATCGCTACATATTTCATCTGACCAATTCTTTTTCCATCCACGATCTTTGAGTCAGTTACTCCTCGGATGCTGTTTATTATTATTTCATCTCCATCATGCAGATCTCAGTTTTCCCAAACCAGCTCCTCAACGTCAACTCTCATTATTACGGATGATCCTGGTGACTCACCATGTGGTCCAGTCTGTATTGGCTCTACTCCACCACCAGCGTCTTCACCCCGGGGGGGATTCTATCTACCCCATATCTCCATGAGCAGAAGCTTAAAGAGGATGCTATCACCAAACTCCATCCTGAAATCATATCTATAAAATATTATTCTGCACAACAGTAAAATCCTCCTAAGCTTTGGGCCTCTCCATGCTGAAGAGCATCCTCGTGCTCCAATTCATAAAATTGGGATATTTCGAAGCTATAACATAAAAGTTTTTAAGCAGAAGGCCACTTGAATTTCTGCAGAGAAAAAAAGGCCAATTTTGCCCTTGCATGCCTTGAAGGGGCTCCATCATTGTGCTGTCACTCATCATCACTCCTACTCGTTCTTCTCTTCTCTTCAAACAATATACTCACAATCGGAATTGGGAAAAGATTAGATGATAGGAACTTGATGGCATTTTTTTTTGTAAACGGAGTCAACATTCTTCTTCATGCTGCAAGAAAAATCTAAACTCACTTTCTAACACTTGCAGGGCCAAACAACCTTTGTGCACATAGCTCTCCACTCAAGTGTCTGTATCCTGAAACCAAGCACGACCTATTGAATGGTGGAGCTTGTCGAGGGCAGTGGACAGCCGGGGAGTGTGGGAGTAAGATGCACTCAAGTTGGGTAAAGAAACTTAACTTAGAGATAGAATGCTCCCACATGAGATCACAGAAAGTTGAGAAGGACAGAGATTGATGGCGAATGAATCGCCTTGTCAGGCCCTTGTGGTATTTCCAATTATGCAAATGCAGGAATTAGAATTAAACGGTTATGGTTTTGGCTTTTTTACATGTATAACGATCATTCAGAGAGAAAGTTAGAAGCAACAAAACTTCTTTCATAAACTCGTTAATATCCGTTAACCACTGAGTGGTCTGCTCTGCCTCACTCACCACAGTAGATGCAGTAGAGGCTTGTCTCTGGGCTACTCTCATCTTATTAAAGTCGCTGGAGTTTGTACGAAAAGTTTACAGGTTTCGTTTTGATTGACTGGAGGCGCCATGACAGCTTTCACAGTAAGCCTCCCTTTCACCAGTGGGTTTTGACAGAGATTTGAAAATAAACTGTGTTAGCTATCATAGTGAAGATATTCTTAGCTTGACCCCTGCAACCTCCCTGCCCCTGCATCTGCTACCGGATTATGCTGTTCCTTTGAAGAAGACAACACAGGTTTAAGATATAAAATAACCTTTTATTTCGTCCTTCAAACCGACAGCACAAGCGACCCTCAGAACTCCTCTCGTCCTGCCTCTTCTCCCTTTACACAAACCACTTAACATCCCACCACAGCTTAGTCATCAGTCTTAAATATGCAGATGGCACAACCCATAACCATCACCAACTCACCCCCAATTCACTTAAATGGAAAATGAAGTGGGTCGTCATTACCAAAAAAAAAAAGCCCGGCACAGATTGCTTTCCGTAACACAGCACAAAATATTAAAGTAGAACGGAGCGTTCAGTTTTACACGGTTATTATTGAGCTCGTCAATGATAACAGTTTGGTGCAGCAGCTTGGACAGTCACACACTGCATATTCAATAAATCATCCGGGATTATCGTCACCGCTCACTGTCGTCGGTTGAATGACAAACACAATAGAAGTAACTCAAATAAATCATGTCTGACCTGAAAATAGAGTTTTCCCCCACCACAATAAGGGCTAGGCATCCGTCCGACCCTCACACACGTACCGGCACTCCAATCTCACGTGCAACAATCATGCAAATACTGAAATTGTTGTTTCATCTGTGAAAATCGTCCGCTGCGGTAATCATTGTTTCTGTCACTCTTGAACTCGCTGTGCTGAAAGCAAATCAGACCACTTCCAGTCAGTTTGTCATTAAAATAGATTTTTTTGACGTTATCAATGTTTTTGTTGAACAGTTATAATTTGCAGATTGATGTGAGGAGTCAGTGGGCACAGCGCCCAGCGTGATGAATAACTTGAATCCAGACATTTACAAGTCTGTGAAAGAGGATTTGAAAAGAAACCAAATGATGTCTTGATGATAAGAGAGACTCAATGAAAAAATCTTTGTCTTTAAGACTAACAACAGCTGGGCAAATAGTTCAGCTCATCTCTTCTCACTGAAACAACTTTTTTTTGTTCCAGCTGACGTACAACGGTGAGCCGCACTTCCTGATTTACTACAGAGTAACAAAAACACTTCACCGAAACTCGTGAGACCCAGAAATGAAAAACTGTGGAACGTGGCTCTTAATGGTTTCTGGATGTATTTCCGACAGGTCGCAGACTTATAATCTCTTCATTATCACTATTAGCGGTGTCATGTTACTGTGAGCTGCTTATGCAGTTTGCGGACGTATTGCGTGCTGAGGGATTATCTACATAATCATATGCATGAACACCCCTGAGTCTACATTAGCAGATTCATCATGTGACATTTACCAAGATGAAATCACTCATGGGAAAGACTTAGCAGACCATGCAGTAGAACTTGAAATTAAACAGTTCATATCTTCCTATACGATACCGCATGTGGGTCGAATTAAATTCTCTGACAGGAACATGGACCGTTATGTACACTTGTCATAGACTTGATTTCCATTAGCATATGCACTTGAATTCCTCTGTGCCGGCCTGTGGAGACACATACATTAAAAGAACCCTCGGAGACAGTGCCAGGGACCCCGTGAGATTGTAAACACACTCGTGCCCATGTAGACAGTTACATCATCCGTTCCGCGCAGAGTTTGTATAAAGCAGCCACCTCCGCGTGCACTTCTAAAGACTCCGGCGGGAAGGACAGGCGAAGTAATTTACAAAAGGAAAAGACAGACGCTCTGACGCCCGTTGAAAGAGGATTATTTTACCCCGTAAAAGTTGGCTCATGTCCCCCTGGGCAGCTGTTGCCATAGCAACGGGAGCGGGGAGTTCTGTCAGGTTGGCTGATCAATATAGGGGGATCATGGGACATTAAAGCTTACAACCTTGACGCCATGAACCGGTTTTTCTTCCAACTTCCACTCATGCCCTCGTCTTTGTGCGTAAAGACCCCCCTGCCCTTCATTCATACATGGGTGGCTCATTCATAATTTTCATCCCAGACGAAAGTAACCGGCTCATGATTCGTAGATTATAGTGATTATACTGAATTACACTGCAATACTATTATCTATATTACCGTACTTTTCGGACTATAAGCCGCTACTTTTTACCGCATTTTCCGACCCTGCAGCTTATATAACGGTGCGCTAATCTACGGATTTTTACAGCTAACGGCCGATCGGGGAAATCCCAAATCTATGGATTTTACTGGTTACAGTCCTCCGGAGGCGGAAAACAGCGCTAAAGTAAAAGTGGAACCGCGAGTGGTAAGAGAGACAGAACGACAGCGAGACAGACGGTCATTACGAGAGCGAGACAGTTTGTGAGACATCGTCATTATGGAAAACAACCGTAGAAATGCATCTGATGCAGCTTTTAAATTAAAGGCATCAATCTGACAGTAGATCGCTGCCGGTACGTGGCTGGGAGCCACCGTTTAAGTTAGAAAGTTTAAAAGCTTGTGTGTCTGAAACGCTATGTGATACAGTCCAGTTTACACAGCATAGTACATGTTCTGTAGCTACTATTGCTAAATGGTAACAGTTGAAGACTTAATAACGGTAATTAAACATTAAAAAAAAACGCGGCTTATAGTCCGGTGCGGCTTATAGTGCGAAAAGTACGGTATTCATGGTCTAATATTCACCACAGTCTGTGTATATCCGCTACAGTTATATTGTGTTGCCTTTGTGCATACACAAGCAATTGTGGAGTCAAAGAAAGAAGTTGTCCGTCACTCCTTTCCTGCATTTTGGGGGAATAACAAAACAAAACAAATTAAAAAAACATCGGTTTCAAAATTGGCTATTGAACATTGGTATCAGACCAGAGCTTCAGGAGTGGTGCATCCCTGACCCATGCAGTTCATATTGCCTGGTTTGGATTTGGACAATAATGATAGGTTATTTGGTAAGAAGGCGAAGCGCACACTTGCTTTATCTCTTTTGTGGTGCAGGAAATCAAATCTCTTCGGTTCAACACGAAATCTAACCAACCTGAGCATGTCACACAGGTACACCCTCTGTATTTGGATTTAACCTGGCTGAGTGAACAACTGTACATTAAACTACCGGACCATATCTCTCCACTGTTTGTCCATTTATTATTCCATCCGAGGACACATATCTAGCCATTTCCCATTTCCTTGCTCACATAAACACACACGTTTCATCCTGACACACTCCATGATAACACTTCTGGAAAGTGCACATTCCACCAGCTGTCCTCTCCTTTCTCCGTCTCCTCTCCCTGTTCTACTGCAGGCTATTGAAATTGCTGGTCTGATGGACTTCCACTAAAGATTGCACATCATTTGTAGCTGAAGTTTTGACATGAAATAGCACATGCTGTAAACATTGCCATAGTGCTCCCCAGAGGTTTCACAAGACTAAACTGCAGTCCTGTGAACCAAATGATAGGTAGTGTTTCATCATGACCTGGTAACATTGCAATGGCTGTTCCATGCACCCATTGAAACAGTGGCAGTGTGATCCCTTCCGCTCTCTCTCTCTCTATCTGTCTCTCCCTCTCTCTCCCCATGTCTACGTAGGACTTGTTTCCCGGCAGAAAAGCCCCTAATCCTCCGCACAAAGGCAACAGATTTCAGTGAATGTATGTGTGAACAGGTGAACTGTCACCTGGGAGACATGTGGACATTCAACGCACAGACTCATGGAAGCACTTTGGATGTTTTTTTCGGGCGTCTGTGAACACTCACTCTTGACAGTGGCAGTCCTGGTGCAGTTGTAGAGAATAGCCAGCTCTCCAAACACCTTTCCTGGCCCCATCGTGCAGAGCTTCAGACTCTCCTTCGTCACTTCCACCTTCCCGTCTGAAACATGCACAGAAACACATACATTAAGCATGATGCTGTTCAAAAGGCACATTTATTTTTCTACCCGAATCCCCAGGTGTTGTTGAGTCATCCACTACTTTCAGTGATGAAACGACGAAGTCAGTTGTGTTGGTTTGCACTTCATTTTGGGGGGCAAGCCAGCCAATAGTTGGTTCACTGAGCTAGAGAAAAAGATTATTTTGCAAAGTGTAATTTCCAGGGGCTACTGGCCTCCCACCAGGCCTTGTGCATGGCCCTGTTTAATAGCATTGCAGAGACACCAACGAGAGAAAAATGAACTTAAACTTGGAGACTCTATAATCCAGACACACAGTATAATATGCCCTATAGGTGGGTGAGTAGCCTTTAGGAGGGATTATTTGCAGAAATTAAATATATTGTTTATGAACTTGTTTTCCCTCTCTCAGTGTATAATTACCTTAAACCAAATATGAATAAAATTATACATAAATAAATCGTTATGTTTTCCTAGCTTGGGCTGAGCTTTGTATCAACACACGGAGCAGGTCCAGCCATGTTATGTACAAAGCAGCAACAGGATGCTAAATAATTAAGATTTCTGCAGTTTTCATCAAAGTGATAAACTCCAATTAAATGTGGTGTTGCAATCAAAAACCACATGAAAGCACCTAAGCCAGTAGTTCTTCTTTAACAGTGTAAGCCCTGCAGCTGAGGGGGCGTCTGCCGCCTCAGTGTTTGGACAAGCCTCGTCCAGGATGTGTGCTTCCCTGGAAACATCACAGCGGGACTATAAAACGGTTTCACAAAGAGCAAAACCCCAACGAAAAATAATTAAGGTTCGCTCGTGGAAAGATGTATTATCAGGTGAGTCATCATCAGAAGAAAGAGTTTGACATATTCTCCTATTAGAGAGGACCAGACCACTCTCAACTTTATCATATTGTCCACCTTATTTTGTGTCACAACCTTTCTGAAAAAATGTTTTCCTCTCAAAGCAGAACCGAGCTGAAAAAACTGAACTATTTGGTCATTAGAATTTAATTAAGACTTCTGATTAATGCTGTGATTGTACACCTCCTACTGGTTTAGCTATTTTTAAAAGGTTTTACTTTGATTGAAACACGTACAAAAGATATTTTCCACCACATAAATGATTTCTGGTTCATTTTTTTCAATTCATCAAACAATTTCTGTGAGACAATCCTTGGGGGGGGGGGAATAAAAACCTTGCTTATCTAAAGTAATAACTAAAGGGACTTACAAAAATCCTATCCTTTGGCCTTATTCATTAAGGAGTAACATACACAAACGTTATACAGCCTCGTATAGATGTGGGAGGGGGATGAACGGATGAAGGTGCTGTATCACGGGTGGTTGGGCAAACAGCAAAATAGATTTGAGTTGGAAGCTGTTTTATTCGGAGAGCTGGTCCGAGCTTCTGCTTTGGCTGACTGGAGGCCTGAAGCTACTCAAGATTCTCAATGAAGGCAGCTGAGCTCAAAGCCAGCAAAAGAAAGAAAGCAAAACAAACAAATCCGTCTGTAATGTAATTTCAGTTGTAACAATGAATAAAAGAAATCTTCTCAGGCTCAATTTTATTTTTTGTATTACACATTATTTGGATGCTTTGACAAAACCCAACAAATGACGCTTCTCCTACCTCCAGCTCTCCTAACAATCTCGCCCCCATCACCTTCAGCCTTTCACAGCCTGTCACCATGTCTGTGACCAGGGCTGCGAGAACACTATCGTGATTGTTTCCGAGGGATTCACATGTGATATCCTTTCCAAGATGTGGGAGATTGTGTGAGGTCAGTTTGGTGGGGCTGGGAAAGATGGCTGCAGGCATGCTAATGTTAGCTGCGGCTACTGCGGGCGACTTGGCTTTCAGTCCATCAAAGGCGGTACACTGTTGCTCTCGCCAGCTTTCACATTACAAGCACTGTCTTGTGTCGAGCTTTAAGAAGTGTAACCGATTATGACTGCTTTCGGCTCATCGTTGTGTATACGTGGTTTTAAAATTTGTCGAGGATCAAAAGCAGCGATCTGCAACTTTGTAATCCAGCAAATTAAGTAATTAACTAATTACCATTTAGTATTTTGATCTTGACAAGAAATCGCTGCTAATTAATAAACTTCAATACGAGCTTTGATTATGGACTGAATGAAGGAGGAAATGAAGCAGCGTGTCTGACTAAGAGGGAGGAGAGACGATTATCTCCATGAAACAACTCCTAATATTCACAAACCCGCAACAAGAATATATTTGCCTTCTGATTCCCTGAATGCAACAGAAGCTCTGTAAAAATGTGGGATACATTTGCATGAAAAAACAAAATTGATCATCTATTCCAGACATAAATTGGTTCACGATATACATCAGATAATTGCTGTCCAATTCATGAGGACACGTGACACAGAAGTTTATTAAGAGCGATACCGGATTTAATAACAGCCGTGTCTGTGGTTAAATTCATATAACGACAAAGACAACCACATGGCAGGTATTCTCAGCTTGACATGGACAAAACTTAATTTCCTGTGGAGAGCTATATAATTAACTTTTCCAGTTTGAAAAAGGTGTGTAGTCCATACTTATTCCCACTACCAGGCTTTGACAGAATGGCAGGGAAACACAGTAATCCATTTATCTATTTAATGAATTTTAAGAAGCTTTCATTCACATGCATTCTTGTGCACACACAAACATGTTGTCCAGCTCTTATTTCCAATTATTGTGTCTAATAGCACCTGCCTTATTATAGTTCTTTATTGTGGAAGCTATAAATTCACCTCTCATACAGGAAAGTAATTCAAATCTCATAACCTCATAACGGGATAAAAAAAAAAAAAAAAAAGCTGTCCTTGGCCAGTGGATCTGAAACACCATACATCTCACTGAGCTGTTTAACAGCGGCTATTTACAGGCTGTACAAGCAAATCAGAAATGTGATAATAATAAGAATGAAAAATTTAACATGCATGAAGTACTGCGTGCCATCAGGGTTTTTCCTCTGTTGATGTATCACAGCGTGCATTCCTCCCCTGAGGCTTTGTAGCTGTGTTGATAGCTGATCATTTCAATGGTGCACACAGTGCTGCTCTCCACATAGCAGGCCATCATGACCGACCTCTGAGCAGACGAACCCCCCCCCCTGTCTAAACATCAGACGTGATTCTTGATGTATTCCAAATCAAAAAGCTGTTATCTTTTGGGTTGACGTTATCCTGCACTGGTGGAAAAAAAAACTATTTAACAAGCAACATGATTGAGAATGAGAACATTCCTTAGGAATGTCTTAACACCAAGTCAGCAACTGTTTTCCTACTAAGACGTATGTTTTCAACACACCATTATGCTACAATCGTTTAGGAATCGTTCACACGTCTCCTGCTACAATGTCTGGTGTTTGTT
>CAAKHC010002425.1:50864-61602 GCA_901007825.1 Macroramphosus scolopax
ACACAACACGACTCCTCATGCAGAGGTTATTTCTATAGGTTGGTGTCAAAAGCCAAGAACGTGTATATTGATCGGAATGGGTGAACAATCGATTTATTTGAAAGCCCGCAGCATCTCACACAAAAGTCAAAAGGTGCCATGTGCATCACAAGGGGAGCGAGAAAGCTATTTGACGAGCTGGGAGCATCGTTTCTGGAGGAATGAGAGCGTGTTGGTTGGAGTCACTCACTCCAATAAATAAGACGTAAATAAATTCCAGTTTCAAGGGTCAAGCGCAGGATGTTTCATTCTTCCGCATCATTCATTGACAGTTGTGTTTTTTTTCTTGAGCAGCACAAAATGTACATCAAGAAACAGGATGTGGGGGAGTTCAAATCCCAGAGGGGATAACATACAAGCAGCATCCCATCCAGATGGGACTTGTTCTTCCGCCAGTGCTCAAGGGTCAGATTACCGAGTCTTATCCGTTAACAGCGAAGATGGAGCTGATACCACAAGCAGAACATTGTTTCATCATGTTTCCACGGGTTTAAAAATAGGCCAATACCAATAAATTATTTTTAGTGGTACAAAGCCCAAAGAGGCGTTCAGGTCAACAATGGCTGTCTGCAAGAGAAATGGTCCCGTTCTGTCTGGCAGATTGAATGGTTCAGTTGAGGAAGCGATGAGAAAAACAAGACAGATGCTGAAATCTCTTTTGGTCAGGCGTGGGATCTATTTAACTTGGACTGAAAAGAGTTTAGAAAATTCCAGGTTTCAAAAACCAACGTTTCCTATTATTTATAGATGCTGCTTCAAAGCCCATAGAAATCTCTTTTTTCTTATTTTATTTCAAAAGCTTGATTTAAATAGGGTTGAAATTGTGGCCCTTTTTTTATATTCCATAAACTCTGAGCCTTTATCTGTGTGCACCTTGTTTTTCAAACGTCCCAATGTGACTCTTCCAAGAGAAAAATTATTCATAGCAGAGAAAAAATAAATTACATGAATCGTGTCAGCGAAGAGACATGAGAAATAGAAAAATAGATTGCGAGGTGAATGCAACACTCTAGTCGACATAAAAAGATATTCAAAACTTTTAGTTCGGAGGCGAATGGACATTAAGTTAATCACGATTGTTTAATTATTTTTAATTCTTTCTTATCACAGACGTGTGACCATGTCCAAATATAAGTATCCGTTAACCTCCACTACCCTTCTCTCTGGTTAAAAATATAAGAAGCTGTAGAGTTTAAGAAAACACAGACGTACACTGAAGCCAACAGTAAGAGAAAACACAGTGAGAGACAGAGGAAGACAGGGAGGAAGAGCGCTGCTACGTTATTAATCATGTCGGCAAGGTTCAGAAGGGAAGAGACTTGTAGTAAGTTCAAAACACCCCGGCACTGGAGATGACAGAAATACTGAGTAGTATTCACTGGTTTTGTACTTCGAGAGAATACAAGCACCAGGATGACACATGAAACATGATGTTGTCTTCTCCGACTTACTGTTATCCTGCCGCCTGGTCGTGTTGAGACTGAGCTCACAGAAAATACCACTGGATAAGTCGTATATTAAATTGCTTACTCTGACGTTTTGAGATGACCGATAGCTGGAGACGACCGTTTAGACGGCCGTTTAGATGTCAAATCAGAGTTTTAAAAAGCTTCATTTTCCGCTTATGTAAACAAAAAAAAATTGTATTTTCCTTTTGGAAACCTTATTCTAACTATGTGCATAGTGGTTGTCTGTCATAAAGCATCATTAGCCATTAAAAATGTGACAGAAAATGCTACCGTAAAGAGATTGATTTGATGAGGATGACGGCTCTCATTAGCTAACGCTAGCTAACATTAGCCAGCACACCAGATTAGCGGCTAGAAAACGATGTTGCCAAAAGTTAGTCTAGTGCTGGTTAAAGTTATTTGTGATCAACAACAGTTTTGGAGGACTAATAATTACTGTGGGCATCTTATATTAGCGTTACATACTCAATTAGCAAGTAACATCGCACACCTGTGTGCGCTACCCTCCTTCAAGCTAGGTGTGTTAGAACCACCCTTTGAAAACACACAAAGTTCGGCTCAAGCTAAAAAACAAAAACTGTCGCTCCAAAGAAGTTCAACTTCTAAGTGATTATCCCGGGGACAGGACATTTCGGGAATAGCATTATTTGATGTAGTGGGTAGATTCAGGATTCAAAATGAAGTAGAATCAGTGTTTACTGACTAATGTACCACATCTTTCGGCTGTTTGGGCTCGAGTGCAATCAGTTCTTTTTCCGCCTTGGCAAACTGCTGCTATCATTTCTATTGAATTGTCGAGAGCAGACACTTTTATAGTTATACACACTGCTCTGTGTGTTGGAATTTAAGCGTTAGTCATTTTTATAACAAAAACAACAAAGGGCGAGCGAGTGGGGGGAGAATATAAGGATGAGGAGTGAAGCAGAGGAGTCGAGATACAGAGGGATAGCAGGGGGGGAAGAAACAGGCAGAGGCGGGGGCACACCTGATGTTACTGGAGGAACGCAGCTGAACAACTTAACATTTCAGATGAGAGCAATTCAAATCTTTTTCCACCGTGCCGACAGCCGGGCTCCCTGCTGTCGGCACGGTGGAAAATTGCACCGCAGATTTGTACAAGTGGTTGGTGGGACCTGAAGGCACTAAACAGTGTTGTCAATATGTTTGGAAGCAGGTTCACACCTTTTATATCGCTCTACTTCGGGGACAAGACAAGAACACACCAGCTATCTGGCAGGGTTCGGAGCCTCTCAGCCTCACACTTTGGATTATTCCCGTTTAGTGAAAGTAGCAGTCTGTGTGAGGTGTGAAACAACAGTTAACTTCCCTCTCCTATATCTCTGTTATCATCAAAACATTCAAATTAGTCTTGTTCCATCCCCACCACTCTCCTAGTCATCAAACTCCTATTACGGCTCCTTTGTTGACAAGCTGATGGATCGCCTGCACAAGGGCCAGTGGATATTATCATTTCGAATTCACAGTCCAAATCACTGCGTTGTAATTAGCAGTTAGAGACCATGTCGTGTGTGCGTAGCATAGTTTTTCTTTTATGCCGACCAGACTCAATTAGACAGCGTCGACATCAGAATACAGATTAGCGTGGCATCTGAAGTACTTCAGCCAAATCTCATTTCAGTAGCCAGCTGTAACACATGAGGAGGCACTGACAAGGAAGCTGTGACTCACTGTCGGTCTCGCTCCAGGAGTATTGGGGACACAAATTCTTACACAGAAAAAAAAAGAGTGGTTACATGCGGAAATGGTCCACACTCGCACAACAGGACATATCTGCTCTCAGGCAAGCAGCAGACATGATAACAAATAGATGGATTATACACAAAACATGTAAATACTCCAGCGGTAATTGGACCAGCAATGTGTGGAAAACAACCGTATCAATACAATAAATCAGGATATCAGGACATTAAAAGGAGCCGGGGAGGAGGAAGGTGTTTTAACGTGAGCTCTGCAAGCAGAACAGTTTCAATACTTCCTCCAATATTCACGAGCAGCTGTGATTGACTGTGAATACGTCGTGTGAGTTGACAGGAGGCGGTGGAGGTTTGTTGTCTGACGGCTAAAAGAATCGGGAGTTTCTTAACAAAAAAGTGTCTATATAAAATATCTAGGAGCCCCGAATGATAAATGTAATAGAAACCCCTTTCAGTAGGTGTATAGTTATTTCAGTCATGGATCTGTGAACACTAACTGCTCTGTACTGTCATTTCAGCTTTCCCTGACATCGTTTACAAAGCCTGCAATCATCTCACTATTGCTCTTATTCTAAATAACACAGTATTTTTTAATTAAGGTGTCGACATGAGCTGTTGAAGATCTGCGACAGAGCAAAGACAGTTATTGTCTGAAGGCTCTGGTCCGTTTCGGGTTACGGTCATTCCTTGACCCGAACAAACAATAATCAAATGTATCCGAGATTGTATCCAACATTCCACCCTGATATGCTCCTACTGTGTACGGTGTATGAATCTCTAGCGAAGGTTCAGTCAGGAGGACCTATCTTTGCGATACCAGAGCTGCGTTTATCTCTCAATCACTCCTCCCACATGCATACCTATTATCTCCCCGCTGTCGGTCTGTGATTGAAGATATCATTTGGTCTCCGCAGCTGTTCATAGCGATCCAATCATGCGGGGACACACCTGTGTCGTTAGCCTATCGTATTACCTCTTCCCCTTTTTGAAATACGTCTCAGCTTCCTGTTGTCTCATACTGCTGACTTCACCTCTCCATCTCCGCCTGTATCGTCAGAATCACCAGCTCCAGCAGATCCTTCCGCCCACCAGGCCAGAGGGATCATCAGACGCCACCACAACCAGTGTCTGGACTCCAGGGGGATTTATCTTGCTGCCACTTAGGACAGACATCTACGACTTCAAATTTCCCCATGGAGTCAAAGCGCCTAATACTCTCCCTATAAAGGCTTAATCATCCTATATCTTCTGTCAGAATATATAAACGCATGTTCACCTCATACACTTTTCTCTCCTGATTGAAATATGCGAATGCCGACGCCGCACACATGCACACACTCAAAGGCAGCTTAGAACAGTGACAGTACATTGCAGAAGAAATGGAGGATCCCGACGTCAGGGTCGAAGGTATTTGGCGGAGGCAATCAAAGCAGATCAAAGAGACAAATTTTAACACAGGAGACGCCAGCAGTCTGCGGTGAATGAAGAGAAACTTAAAAGAAACCTTCATCTGAAAGTCCGGTCAACCTTGAGTCTATTGATACTGATGGGTGAAAGAGGATTTTCCAAGTGGATTGTACTCAGGTTTCTTTAAGTATCCCCGTCAACATAATTGAAAACCCATCAACCTCCAAAGCTGTACATTGCACCTGCCTCAGGTAACAATCTTGTAAAACATATCGTGTTATTGGACCATTTTGGCCAACTCTAACCTATATTTTTCAAACCTATTGCACATGTGTACAGAAAATGTGAGTTGGCACACACGATCGTTCCTGTCGAGGGGTGAAGGGAGGGATTTGCCCCTCACTGTAACACAGCAGATTACTTGTGATTTATCCTGTATCCTCTGCCAGAACTTTGGCAAACACAGAGCTTATCTAGTCACAGCAGAATCCCAGCATTACTCCAACCCCTCACCGCATGCACACACAAACACACACACACACACACACCCACACACACCAACTAATATCAAGTACTCTACATTTTATTCTAATTTGGCTCACATGGTGATTCTGAGCCCTTTTGGCTCGTCTTTTCTTCCTCCTTCACTCGTCTTATGTCACACACACACTGCTGTCATTGTCTTTCCAGATTTTCCAGATGAGGAACTCTCCAAGGGGGAAGAAAGGCTCATTCACAAAAAATGACTCATTAAGTCTTTCTGTGAGGTGTATTCATTGGCTTCTGTAGAGGGTAAAATGAAGATCAATTCGTTTTCAAGGTTCAAACAAAGGCCACCTCAATAATTCTCATCTAATCTGAGAAGACGGAAAAAGAAGAGAAAATAAGCTCTAGACAAAGGCTGAGAATGTAAACACAAAAGCAGAATAAAAATGAAGCGCGATGGACGGATAAGGCGAAGAGTAACAAGACAGAGGAGGACAGATTGGGGTCAAATCAGTCAAATGTGAGGAGTGAAAGAGGTAAAGGTGCCTGCCTCTGGTCTCGGATTGGAGCAGTTTGAATTGATAAATTGCACCAGTGTATGTGAATGTATTTGTTGTGGTGAAGTGAGAGAATGAAAGAGCGATGGAGGAGCAACACTTTGCAGGGGGCAAATGAGACGCCACAGAGAGAGTAGATTCAGGCCAGAACGTGCACTGCTCAGCCAAGGTGAGATTATTAGCCCGCAACACGCACACACAAACACTATTTGCACATAGATGACACATTATCTGCAGTTAGAGTCTTTCTGATAGAAGTATTTCAAATCATTAGGTAATTATATGTTAGCAGATGAAGGTGAATACACTGATTGCCTAAAGAAATCAATGCTACCTGACCTTCTCTCCCGCTATTACATCTTTGTCTGTGTATGTTTGTGTATAAATCCTTCTCCTATGTATTCGTGTAATCTATCGCCTCTAGTTCATCGACTGTTACATTGTCAGCATCAACCTGGAAATGAAATCACGAAGGAAGTAAACATCTGCAACATATTCCATAACGATCAATATTTCATGGATGAGTATTGTATTAACAGTGCTGTCAGTCAAGTGAAGTGCACAGCCGCATACATTATATACGTATAGAGATTTGCAAAAGGTGTGAGAAATGTAATCTATAGCTCCGATGTAAGGCATGAAAAATGAAACATGAAAAAATGTCAACACAGATTCACATTCATTCTGATCTGATTTAATAACATCAATCTATTTTCTCTGCAATTGTTTCTTTTTTTAAAAAAAAGACATTTCAGCTGTGATTAAAGTGGACAGATTCAGGGCTTCACATGTGTGAGAGATAACAGAGTTTTTTAAATGTCACTCCAATTACAGACCCCTCACCTTTCCCCCCCAACAGCGTCTTAATAAACCTCCGCTGAGACTCTCATTAAACTCATGAGAGCTGATAGCCTTGAAGATAACTAGCTATGAGACTCAATCTCATGGCCATTATGGCATTGCAATCCAGGTTACGTGAGCACACATAAACACAGAACCTCTTCACGTATTTGATTATAGTCCCAGGTAGTTTAAAATGAGTTCCCTGTGATGAACTACGAACCCACAACTGGCTGCTGTACAGCGATTATAAGATACAATGAGCAGCGGTTGTTGGCAACATGCTGCATTCTCTGGGGCCAATCAAACCGAAATCCGTTAGCCTCACTTTCCTCAGCCTTTTCCCCCAAGATGCTACTTTGACTGCAGCAGCACAGCAAATTTAAGTTCTGCATTAGTGAAGTTGCCAGGCAACAATACAGTGCAATGGGCTCGTGCACCCGCGACACCTGTTGCTATTTCCACATCACCTTATCATTATGCAAATATTTCCGTAATAATTACAATGATCAGCAGATTAACAGCAGCACCAGTCGCGCTGGTTATAACTGTAGAGGTGCTCGGAGTAGACGGTAGTGGCAACAAGGTGGTCCTTCTAATTTGCTTTACAAATTGTGTCCTTTCACACATCTGACACTGAGCCACACTCAGGTGCCCCTGTTGATTACATCTCTAATCTCTGCTCAAGATGAGAGAGGAGCCGTCTCCCTTCACTCTGCGTCACTGGCCAGCGAGCACAGAGAGCGTCTCTCTGTAGACGCCATACAATGCAATGAAAAGATGAGTCTTTAATCCGGAACAGATGTCAGAATCTCAAAAGGACACATTCATTTATTGTGTATGTTGCAGGAAGTTTAGCGAGGGTGCCAGCTATATTCTTGATCAGTTGATTATATGTTGGCGGGAGAGGAAGCTCGTGGCTGGTGAATGAAGATTGCTGGCACAGGGCGACGAACTCTGATATGCCAACAGGTTCTCATCCCATAACGACGCTGCCAGCCAGTCAATCAGCAGAAATCTCTCTCGCCCCTTGAGTCTTATATCAACGCACATGGCATCCTTCCGCAGGGGTGTGGACTCAAGTCATATGATTTGGACTTGAGTCATAAATCTGAGACTTCAGACTCGACTTGACTTGCAACTTTTTTTCTTTTTTTTGTAATATTTGTTTATTAGTCATTAATTACCTCACCTCCATTATCAGTAGTGTTAAGAGCCGTATGCTGAGGTTACATTATGGTTGAGGTCTGGTTAGGTTAGGTTAAGGCACAAAAAAACAGATGGTTATGGTTGGGGTTGAGATATACACCTTTGTCTTGGTCTTGCATTCACCACTCATAAGGAAGCAGTGGCGGTCTATTGCAGCGATGGGATTTACATTAGAGTTAACTGACAACCTGCTGCAGCTCATACAGAGAACACAGTTTCCCTCCTGCGTCACCATAAAAAAAAAACCTCTTTGATGATCTGGTGTGTGATCGGTTTTGATAAGACGTACCGGAGCTCATAAATTCCTTAATAGGTATAAAATCAAATGAAAAGCTGAATGTTGAGGAGTTTTAACGATCTATTTGCATGTCAGGTTTTAATAATTCTATGAGGGAGAGCATGTGGTTTCCAAGAGGTGCTAAGGTGCTGAGAGAAGCTTCTCATTTAACCAGATGCTGTTTATATTTGATTAAAGGTTCATGCTATCAAACTGTTGATGCTTACACACGATCAAGTCTACCAAGTGGTTTAAGTGTCATATAAAGAGCAAAATCCATCAAATAGTCCCCTTGAGAAACTCAAGTATGAAGCCACAGTGGTTCTGTATTGTTGTTCATTGTTATTCACAGGTATATCTCTGCAGAGGGAATACTGCCAGGAGTGGTTTAGCATAAGCCCCCAAAACACCACAGTGTTTGTTTCTGTCTTATTCAGACAAAAGGATGCAAGTTAAGCTTTGCTTTACCTTGAACAAGTCAAGCCTATAAGAAATCTGACAGAATTTTGTATTTGCCTCGCCTAAGAGTTGGCAAAATAATTGGGACTGTCCAATTTGTGTTGAAAAAATATGAAACCCTGAGTGTATTCTTAAATCCTGCGAATACCTCGACCAGAATAAAATGGTCTGCAGTGCATCAAAGGTTGCATTGAATGTGGTAGCCTGTCAAAGAAAAAAAAACTGTCAATGTACTGTGAGCGCTCGGGGTTTGGAGCTGATTCATTCTGGAACATATCGCTCTTTCCTCACTTTTCCTCTGCCTCCATATACGCTTGGTACAACGGGGCGAGGTAGGCAGTGTAAATGCATAATTCAGAGTCAGGTATGCAGGAGCTGGACCTTTTTGTCTCTGAATGAACTCGATTCTCATTTAAGGTAAAAGATGAAAAAAAAATACAAGTAGTGGAAAAAAACTGTTTGATCAATAATAAAACTTACATTAAAACTCCAGATTAAAGTTTAATGATACAGCAAAAACCAACATTGTATTTAAAATTGTCAGATATTCTTGAGTTGAACTTCGGATATGAGCTCGTTCTTTTTAAAATCACAAAGCCATTCACTGATTCTTTTTTCATTTAAATTACCCCCCTAACAGGTGCAGGGAGCACCAGGTTTACTGTACACTCATCTAAAACAGCACTGCGCTCTTCATCGGCCTGCTTTTGAGCTCAGTTTGCAGTGTATTCTGCCATCCAGACAAATCCCTAAATCTCTTATCCCAAAGCGACGGATTAGGATCTATTGCACCTTCACAGTCAACACGGCAGAATCACACCGGAGGAAAGATATAATCAGAGCTATCTATTACTATATATTGTTCCATTAGATGAGGTGGAATGGGGACTATGAGTGAAACCACGGGTGTTTTACTGCTGAGGAAATACTTGACAGTAATTGGATGTGCTCACTCTACTTATTATCATTAGCCACCTGTATGAGTGTTTGTCGGATCGTCTCTCCATGGAAACGTGAGCTTTTTATCTGCGCTGTAATCAGTATTGTGTTTAAAGAGGACCAATGCGGAGGTGATCAAAATACAAACTCAAGGTAATTATGAGCAGCCTCGTCGCAGCGGCAGGCACAAGCAGCAGAACCCTTTCTGTTCATGCAGCTTCGGTTTTGTCTGATCTTTAATTATCAGGCGCATCCGCAACAAAAGCTAACAACGCTGATTTTGTTGAAAGAGGGAGGCTATGGTGTTCTGGGAAAGAGGAGTTTTAGTCTTTCACGAGGGAAAAAATAATAATCATATGATATGATTTTGTTTAATTAACATTTTTTTTTGTATTTGAGTGGTTTACTGGTGCTTCACGTGGCTACGTGATTCATAGCAAACTGTCAGCACAAAGGAAAAATGTTAATGATTAGCCTGCCAAGTCTCGAGGGGAAGCAGTGAACACTTCATTTGCTCGGAAACTGATGCACAATGTTGAGCTGACAGAGCTGTGTGTGTTTGGTACGTCGAGCCAGGCATCCCATCAGCACGGATTACAAAGTCACAGATTGTGATGAGCTTCCGTAGACCTTGGCACAAAGTCATTGCCTCTTGGGCCACTGCTTTTAACGTTTTGGGTTTTTTTTTTATGCAAAACTAGTCAATGTAACGCACGGTTGGACTCAAAACAGCAGGCAAGTGACACGCTGCAGCATGAGGGAGGGAACAAAAGGAAGGGAGTAACACAGATTAGGAGGGTATAAGAGAGGGATGATAGATATGTTAATCTCACCTTAAAGATCTGGAAATGTAAAATAATTAAACAGACATTTAATATAAGTCGTGCTTCCAATCACGCTACTTCTCTCTATCACCGTCAGAGAGGAAATCACAAAGACCCTCAACCATTATTTCTCTTACAGATTTGTATCTTTATTTTTCTTTGTCTGTTGCACTTGAGAGGATCCTATTCATCATGTCAGTGTGACACTTGCTCATCGGTGACAAGTCACCTCTGCTAAAAATCCTCTTCTCACAGCCTCCGTCACAGAGAGAGAGAGAGAGATAGATAGATCGAAATCTACACACCATCTAAAGATCTGGCTGAGTTTCAGTCCGTATTCTCATCGGAGCATCAAGAGTTTCATGACTTTCTCCTCTTTTTATCTAAAATCCTTTGGTGCAACGATCATGTGGTTTCCCATTACAGTCGTTAGTTGTCAGCACAGTTGTCATCTGAGGCGGCTGTGGGTGGTTCGTGCCGTTCACAGTTGTGTTTTGCATTTCATTTTACATAATGG
>CAAKHC010002425.1:61622-82692 GCA_901007825.1 Macroramphosus scolopax
ACTCTTTACATATCTCATGTCTCTCTTCCTTTACAGATAAATGATGTTTTTTCCTGCATTCATTCCAACTCATGGTTTCATTCAGACACACAGCTGTCAACCTAATGGTGTTACTAGAAGAAAAGTCATCCTCTGGGGACCATGAACGTCTGGAGGTCTTACTCTAGAAAGTCGGTATTTTGTGTGGCATACTGCCACGTCCTGTCAGAGGGAGCCGCCAGCTTGTCAGCCTTTGTTTTTTGCTTTCAGGCTTGAGACCTTTTTTTATTTTCATGTGAAATAGCAGGTAAACACAGGTGCTATACTAATGACAATAATGACAATTATCTGATGTACTTAGTCACACAGCCTTAATTGATGTGGTAAGTGACATCTGTCTTTACCTCTCATGTGAAAAAGGCTGCTGTGACACACAAAAAACTGTGTTGATTGTCTATAAAACCCTGTAAACAAATACGATATCATTAAATGTGGTGAAAACTAGGGTACTTTGGGACATGAAACTGGTTTGTATTTTATAGATATTTGCAGGGTTTATGCCAGTGTTTAAGGCGTACACTTCCATAGATCTATATTAACGATGTTTGCATGAATGGATCCTCCAGGTCCTGCTAATCAAATAAACAAAATATTTAGCCAACTGGAAAAGATGGGAGCAACAATCAATACCGGCATTCTCCCGAGTAAAAAGTTAACCTTTGAATGTTACTGTTGAATTGCCATTTTTAAATTGTCAAGCGTACTGCTTGACAATTTAATGTTGTTTATAGTTCAAGGAAAGAATGTCAACCATGAAACATTTTGAATTCCATGAAGAGTTTCACTGCTCGTGAGTTGAGGTTTCAGAGAGGAAGAAGTTTTCTTTATTCAATATTTTGATATTCTAATTTGTCCGTTGTTAGTAAATGTCAGCCTTTACGTCTACTTAATGATCACTTATGTTTGACGGTAATGATTTTAAGCCATTGTAAAGGTCAAGCGGTGTCCTGAGCGTTTCACTGCGGTATCACAAATCACATAGCAGAAACGCCCTTTGACTAATCCCATCAGTGCCGGAGTGAACACTGGGCTGTTTGTCATCACAGCTCTCACACTCAGTATTGACGACTTTCATCTCCGACCAAAGGAACATAAAAACACGCCGAAAGAATATTGGTTTTTAAAAAGTAAAAGTGAACTATAAAGAACGCAGCAGGGCACCCAAGAGGCAAAATAAGATCAATGGGACATGAGTGAATCGTATGACATACAAGTGCTGTGAGTTTGAGTTCATCTCTCTTAGGGTTCTGATCAATAATGCCCTTCTACTTCTATTCCATCATTGTCATGTTTTTAATGCTAATGCTCTCCAGACGCTGCCGTGTACGTGAAATAATAAACATAATTTTAGAGTGGATTGGTGCTTCCACGGGATGCTTTTACCTTCCATGACGTAGACCAGCGAGCCCACATCGCCCTCCTTGATGATGCAGCTGTCCTTTCCATACTCTACAGGGTACATGCAGTCTACGATCTCCTGAATCTGCGACAGTTCCAGGTTCTTCATGAAGTCATTGTCCAAGATGGCTTCTTTGATCAGATCCTTGGACCTTGGAGGACAAAATAGATGGTGAGTGCAAGCGTCTAAAAGTATCATTCACGCTTAGAATCATATATTATATTATAATATGCTGATTTAAAATATATTGCAGGCAGATGTGGCTTCTTCTAAATGCAAGGAGAGTCATGCTCAAACTCTGCAGTAGCTTTTCCAAGGAACGAAAACATCCTCATTTCAAACACGTCAAGGTGAAATCCTTTTATTTCCTCACTAAACAGCAGATTCCATGTCTAATGGAAGCAGATTGTATCCATTCAGGAGAGCTCCTCTGAAAGCAAAATAAGCCTCCAGACTGCGGTGACAGTAGGGCATCCCACAGGTAAGGGCTTCGACGGTACAAGGGAAAAGAAAAAATGCACTGTTGACAAAACGGAACTAGGCAAGTGAAAGAGCTCTTTGTCTGACAAAATAATGGAACTAGACCGCTAGACTATGAAAGGGGACATTAAGTCAACCCGTCATTCAAATCAAGAAGTGCACTTTAGATGCTTTGATGGACAATAAGAGGAGAGACGCCTGTTTGAAAAAGGTGTCTAACAGGTGAACTCAGGCCGGATGAAGTGAAGTCTGAAAGCATCCGTGTGATGATCTGCAAAACATAGAAGTGCCAGGAGATGTGGGGAAGTTTGAGTTTAAAATGCGTCAGGGGTGATCCAGCAAGGAGACCCCTTCGACTGAGGAGGGGAGAGCTTTAAATGTTCCCTACGCACTTATTAAGACAAAAAGAAAATATTGTAATAAAACCTAGACATTTTTTAGAAAAAGTTATAATTACCACATTAAAATTCTTAAAATGCCCCTACGGCCGGTGGCTAGTGAACCGTCTCTGATTTATTGTGCTCGCTGCCCTTTTTAGAAGCAGATTTCTATGCATCGTCGACGCTCATCACCAGAGGAGCTTATGGCTGAAAGGCCAAATAACCTGGAAGACATTTAGGAGGCAGAAGTCCAACTACACACAGGCCTGTCTGCCCAGCCAGCAGCTGTGTTACACAACCAACCCCGGCTACACAAACCAACCTTCACATCTGCCATGATAGACTGTCAGCTGGTATTTCTTCTGTATTCATGTACACTAAGCAGGTGTCTGTGTTTATATTGATTCTCTAATGTTTAGTCAAGTTATCAAGTCTGTGAGAGAAGACTTTTGACAGATGCCAAACTCTGCCGAGCAGCAGTTCACACGCCTGACACAGATCTCAACCTTGGCAGACATCTACATTTTTTTATGCAACATCAGCATATTTCTAAGCTTGTTTGAGTCTCAAATGTCAAGTTTCGTTAATACGTTTCTCATTATGTGCTTTTTGCATTCAACTGTGTATCTCCAGACGTTTTTCTCTGACGGACACGGAACTGAACAGAGAAGACATAGAAGTCCTTCACTCAAATGTTTTTAACTTTATCCTTCAAAGTCAGAACAGGCTTGAAAAGAGAAGATTGACGTGTTATTTCTTTTTACATCTTCACCACCCTCTCTATGTTCAACAGTGCTTCTCTTCTATCAGCCTCGACTGCACATGGAGGAGTCCTGGATTCCGACGGTAATGACCCTGATGATCCATACAAAGGTTAAAGGAGCTTAATTTTTAAGCAAATCTCAGTGACTTATTAACTAAATAACAAGGAGCACATTGGAAATCAATTATTTGGCCATAGCTGACCTTTAATCCTCTGGAAACGTGCCTCATTAAACCGTACATTTTTACCCAGCACATTGCTGGCCTCTGCCAGCCCGATGGGACCCCCCTACTCGATCCCCTGATGGCAACGTTGAGCAATGTCTTGTCCACTGTGGCCAACCAGACCCTTGTAAAAACATCAGCCTTCCTTTCCTTTGTGACAATGATATATTTGCCTTCATCCTCTAGTGAAGTTTGGGGCTGAGCAAGTTCAGCCTTCCTTAAAAGGAGAAAATATGCTCTTTTAGGAGGAAAAAAGAAGAGGGGTGGCAGAAAAGTGGGAGAGGCTAACAGGAATAAGAGGCAGACGGAGGGAGAGGAATGGATAACATATGTGTGAGTAACGTTCTATGGGCCTTCTTAAGAAGATGAAGTGCTGGTGGATGTAAGATAAGTATAAACATTAACCAAATCCAGCAGGCGTTATCGCTACAGTTCAGAAACCCAAACAAGATGACGACGTAATGGTGCTTTATGTCCCGTGGGGAGTCATTTATATTGAAAAAAATCCCCTGTATTCTTAGTTAAGCAATAACTAAGTTAAAAAAAAAGCTGAAGTAAAACAATAAAACTGAAGAAAGAGGATCCAAGAATGTTGATGTACTTTACATTTACTGTCTCTCTGATTCTCAACAATAACATTCCATTTATATTCTTATTAGAAAGAGAAACTGAATAATTGTCACCCACTGACAGATCCAGACGAGACCTGGCAGGAGATCCAAAGTACAGCTGGGAGGCTTTCATTGGAGTTCAAACAACTTCTTGGTAAGACGTAACTTTTTGGTTTTATCATGAATTCCCCGTCGATTCCCCGCGAGCTTCCCTGCGAGCATTATCGTCACGAAGCCCGCAGAACCGCTGTCACACAGTTTCTTTAAAGTCAAATATGGAACTTGCCTTTGTCCCACATAAATGACAGAGTTGCACCGAAGCTCTTCGATGGCTGAGACGTCGAACTCTTCAGGAAAGTGTTGCAAAAACGGCAAAACAAAGGACAGTGTCCCTCAATAATTCCTCGAAAAAAGGAAATGATGTTGCATAATAGATGATGTTGCCTGATAATGAGAAACTTCCTGTCACGATCCCAATGAAAGCCTCTTTGGGAAATCTCTTAATGGGAACAAGCAAATACAGTAAAGGTGTTAAGCTGATGATCATCCTGAAATCTTCCTTGTTTTTATGTCACATTCCAGTGTCCAGAGCCCCGAAACGAAAAGAGACAAACAAGAAAAGAGCTGACATTCTGTGAATTTTCTAACTCAAAGCCGACAGATATAACAAAGATGAATCACCTTCGACTGCTCAGATAAATAACTCCCTTCATGTTGAATCCTCTTTTGATGAAATTCCTCTGAGCTTTGTTTGTTTCCATGTTGTCACAATAGCGATGTTCATATCTGACAAATGTGATCAATCTACAAATTGTGCATTGTGTTTTCTCTCTCCCTCACACCGACATTCACGTCTCAGCCATGGAGGTTTGGGTTCTCTGCCTGCATCTGTGGCATTTGTATGTCTGCTAGCAGAATAATGTAAAAACTACCAGGCCAATGTGCATGAAGGTTGGTGGACGGGTGGATCAAAGGCCAAGAAAAGAATCCATTATTCTTATACCGGCACCCAATTCTGCATTTCAAAGCACGATTTAAGTTTGCACATGTATTGATTGTATTCATTACGTCCTCTTTTCATTGTGCTCACAACACTAAAGGCTCGATATTATTCCGAAACCTCCAGGCGGTAAATTGTCGATACATAACAGCGATTTAAATATTTCCGACAGGCGGACTTGACTTCAGGGCAAGCCGAGCATGAAAGAGACGATTGTTTGAGAGTCTGAAAAGAAGAATTGGATAGTGTGAGAAGCCAGTTTCCAGACAGATCATGAGGTAAACATGCAGCGGGAGCCTGTTAAATCTCACTGTCAGAGAATCGCAGCTCTTATAAATAGGCATAGGTACATTACACAGCTGCCACCATGCTGCTCTCTGAACCTGAAATCTAAACCTGTTGCCAGGTTGTGGAACATTCTCCACAAAGCATCAAACATGCCTTGTTGGCTGTAACTTCACGGCGGATCCTCCAGTGGACTGTTGGACATTCTACAAATGGCCTGCAGGGCAAACAACACCTGCAGATATGATGATGCATTTAACTTATTAACATTCAGAATTGCAAATGACTGCTTGAAGTTGTTCAGAAAAGAAGTCTACCTGCCCTGCAGTCCTAAAAAAAAAAGCTGTCTGAACTCTTTCTAAAGGTTGAGATGAATAAAGAATTTAAAAATACAAAACAAGTTTTTGTCATTAATTTATACACGATCTGCAATTTGTCTTCAGGAAAAGGACTTATCAGCCATGTCTAGAATAAACAAGTAGTACTCCTTTACGATGGGTTGCTTATCAGAAAGTGGTACACACCGCCACAGGTGCCGAACCTGCTGCGCCACACACACAATATTACGCACAGGAATCAGGAAGGTGAGATGAATGAACTCGCACTTGAACGCATCACCCAACGCAACATATCATTACTGAATGTGAACACACGATTATAATTGGAACACCTACTGTGGGCTCTTGGGGTAGAAAGGTAGAGTGACATGGCTGAGATCCTGGATGTCGAAGGCAGTGGGTTCAGCTGAAATTGCCTGCCTCTTCGTCCTCTGCTGCTCATGCAGCTCACTCTGCTTTTGGACCTGCTGGGTTGCCGGTTTGATAACGGATCGATATTTATCCAGCTCGGTCTGTAGTCTCTGTATAAGCTCGTCTTTCTGGTCGAGCTCCAGCTCGAGTTCGTCGATGAGCGCGTCCCTCTGCCGCAGCTCCTCAATCTTCTCCTGGAGCGCGTACTGGAGGTCACGCAAGGTGCCCATTGTCAGCTTATGGCTGCGAACGACTTCCAGATAAGTTTTGAAGGACGTGCAGTCGAATCTGTAACCTTTCTCCTCTACCACGCTGAGCATAAACTTTATCCGGCATCAACAGCCTCGGAGGATGCAGCCCCTGCGGGGGATTCCTGCGTCTCAGGCGGATGTTGGGAGTAGAAGCGAAGGTATGTTCGTTGGATCCCGCGATTGACAAGGTGAACTCGTAAAGCGTCTCAGCTACAAAGTTTGCCCTCTCTCTCTCTGTCTCTCCCTCTCTCTCTCTCTGTCTGTCTGTCTCTCCCTCCCTTCCTCCCTCCCTCGGCGCTGTGACAGCGGAGGACCTTCCTCTCCAAGTGCGTCAGGCTGCGACCCGCAGAGAGCGCATGGCGAGAAGGGCGCCTACAGGAATCTGTGGCACAGTGCAGCCTGCCACTCCAAACACAACTGCGCTCCCCTCACATCCATAATGGATTCAATGAGTCAGGCAACACTCAGAGAACCATGTTATCATTCAATAACTCGCCCTGATGCTGACAAGATGCAAATAGACAAGCACCGGAGCCGTAATGGAAGTTGAAGGACACTTAATGAACTTCGGCGTATAAATAGTCAGATCATGTTGTGTTGGACTTATTGTGTAGTTTTGTCAACGAAAATATCAGCTTGGAAATAAAATTGTAGTCCTTATAATCCATTTTATGTTGATAAAAAAAAAGAATCCTTCTGTGACGGATTAAAAAGAGGAGCAGGTGTTGTCAAACACCAACAGCAGAAAATGTTCAAGCTGCTGGGGATCACGACTCTCCACAAGAGCGTGTGTGTGTGTGTGTGTGTGTGTCTGTGTGTGTGTGCGCGTGCGTGTGCGTGTGTCGACCCTGGGCGACGCATGGTGTCTTTCCACATTATCCTAAGTCATCTGAAGCTCAGCGAACATTTGGTCCCATGCACCCTGGACAAATTCAGAGGAGGATAAACTGCCGGGGACAATCTGATGAAGAGTCACTGAGGCTAAAACAGCAATTTCTGAGCTGAGAGTGGGGAGACAGAGGGGATAGTAAGAAGGGAGCAGGGGATTTCTTTTTGATCCAGTATGTTGGGCCAATAAAGCAGCTTTTTACGCACATAAGCGTCCAAACAACCCTTAACAGACACAGTTTGTTTAGCAATAGATCACAGCTGCCCCCTTGTGGAGGAATAAAGGATCGACACAGGGAAAAAAAAACAATAAGTTGACATGCCTCTGCCCTGCAGACAAATAATCACTTAACGATTTCACAATGTTGTATAAAGGCTGTTGAACTAGAGGATGACTGAGCACCATGTTTGGGAAATGAACGTACAAATGATGACGTATACACAGTTAGTGGAGACTCCGAACCTACTGGTGACTCACAGATGACACTAATCAGCAGCCAGGGTTCATAAAGATTTAGGGCCTCATTAAATCAACCATTAGATTCTTTGTGCGACAGCCCATAGCTATGGAGTCAACACTGGATGGAGACCAAATGAACCTGACACGAGATTAACTTTTTATTCACTTGTTTTTATTACTGTTTAAAATAAGGTCTAATTGTGTTACATCTACTTGTTTCTTTAACAACATCAAGATAATTTAATACACCCATGAGCAACATTGTTGGTCACCGGGCGAATGTCTGATTCACTTTCCAGGTAACTTAGCCATCATAGCTAACATTAGCGTAGCAATCTGTTAATGTATGATTATGATGGATGTGCCCCCCCCCCCAATGTACAGCCCTGTTCTGTTCGCCCATTGATCAAATAATGCAGTTAATTGTCTCAAAAATACAAGTATTTTCTTGACAGAAGCGTTTTCTGTTGCTCCTCTCTAAAAGCAGACAAGGTAACCTTTCTCCTCACAGCTAATTAAAAAAACATCCTATTTCCTGTGTGTCTGTAGAGGAGAGGGCACAAACGTCCAGCAGCTGCAAAGTTTATCTCTGCAGGCGCCCAGAGATTGAAGCTCCGGCTCTCTCCAGTCCAGTGTTGCATACCCACATCCTCCCATCATCAAAAGGCCCTCTCTCTGACCTTCAAAGCACCTCTGGGCTTTATATTTCACCTCTCTAACCATCCAGCTCAGCCCTTTTCCTATGCAGATCGATAGAAACAGGATCTGGAGCTCCATGGTGCGGTAATCCGATGAGCTGGGCGGGCCCCTGGCTGGTGCCACGTCTGTCCTGGATCTAATAGGGGGTCACACCGCCTCCGAACCCTGGGGTAGGCCCATAGAGGCTGAGGTGAACGCCCTCCTCTGGACACAGGTGAGCGCTTTACACAAACATGCTCATAAGTGTATGACCACATACAATCCACCTTTCTGTCCATTGAAGGCCCATTCAAGAGCTTTAGAATTCCCTAAGGATCCAGTTTAACCTCTGTCCTAGAAAAGTTCAAAATAGATGATTGAATTCTTGTCTTCCACAAAGCTTGTGCCTCTGCTCGGATTATCCAGGAACTTGTTGCCTTGGCACACTGCATCAATTAGTGAGCGCAAATGAGGACCTGTCTGTAAATGCAAATGAAGATAGGAAATTGTCTAGCCACCCTAACAAAGTTAACCCCATTGTCTGTTACATCTTAATTGAGCTCCAAGGTGATTTATGCCTGTGTGTGTTCATACAATTTATCCTGATAGAAGTCTGATAAAAGTCATTAAGATTGGGAGAAATTAAAAGACAAAGACGGGGAGTCGAAACTTTCTGCTGGGAGTCGTTACAACACGACCTGAATACAGAGATCATATTAACTGACAGCTCATCAGGTCTCATGTGAAACCTTCAAATTCAGTACTGTGAGATAAAACCAGCACCAAAAGGTGATGAAGGAAGCATATGGGCAGACACAGCGTTTTCTAATGGAGTATTAAATATCCTCAGACATGCACTTCGGGTCCTCGGCGTCCAGCTACTAAAAGCCAATAATGCATCGCACTTCCTCTAGCCGGGGTCCTGAGGGACTGCCATGATGGATCTGATCAATTAGGAGCTCTTTCTGAAGCTCGCCTTGGAGCTGCGTCATCGGCCCCAAGAATGAAAGTGCCCGTCCATTCATGACAAACCTGTCCATCCCTCGTTTAAAAAAAAAAAAAAAAAAAAAAACAGCCAGACGTACCTCAGGAGACAGGACAGTGAAGTGGTACAAGATGTTTTAGGTGTGTGACAAAAAGAGAGTTGCTTCCTGAAGTAAAAAAAACACCAAATACAAACTGACACATAATTGGAACAATCTTACCAGTCGGACTTCGCGTATTTCCGAAAAGCCTGTCTGGCCAGGTCCTGGTGCGTCTGCGGCTCCGCGGAGATGCCCTGCGCCCTTCGGGTCCTCGGTCCAAGAAGTTGAGCACTGGGCAGAACCGACTGACATTTGTGCAATTTTCTCTTCAGCTCTTGAATCTCGTCGTCCCTGTCCGCCAGCCGCCTCTCCAAGTCCCGTATCCTCTCCTCCTTCAGCAGCAGGATCTTCGCGAAGTCGTCCTCCAGGTCACTCATGTTGAAATCTGCCGTATAAACTTTGCCCCGATGAACGATTCGCTCCCACGGCTCGAACAGGCTGAGGACACGGTGTCTAAAAAATACGCGCAGGGTCGGTGATGCTCCGAGAATCCGCTTCGCCGTCCACTTGTTTTATTTCAGGAGAGCAAAGCGACGTTAAACGCCGAGGAGCGGACGATTGATGGAGCAGCTACAGTCCGCCGAGCCTCCGGGAAGCTGCTGCTGATCTTTCATTGAGAAAACAATGACAGCAACTCTTCCTGGCGAGGACGCAGGCAGGCCGTCAAAGTGGACACTAAAGAGCCGAGACAACTCCTGTAGGTAGTTCACCGCCTCCCAGGCGCGCTGCTAACACACCACAGAGGACACAAAGTGCGACTGCTGCTGTCAAACATTTGTTTACCATCCGGCTGCTCATCTCCCCTCTGACCTGACCTATTGTCCTGCAGTCATGCAATCGTCATTAGATGGTGCTTACATGTGGATAAGCACACATCACTGAAGTGAAAGTAATCTCCATGTAGGGCAAATAGCCTTTATAGACCGGCCGGGAGCTCGTCATATAGTGATTTGCTGCGCTGGTTGCACATCAGTAATCTATAATGGAGTTCCATATATTCAGTTGGCACATTTCTTTATGTAAGATTAAACCTTTTTTTTTTTTTTTTTTTAGGAGTGATCTTATTTAAAGACAGAAAGTTTATTTATCACTATAATGACGGACAACCTTATACTGCAAGTCAAATATTATTATATATATGGCAAATTCAATGACTACAACAGGCAAGCAAACTGCTGTCTGAAATAACAGTTAGCAAATGTTAATCAACATCTTGCTAATCAATGCTAACTTTCGCTACAACAGCAAAGTTACCTGTAAAGTTAATTATCTTTACATTCACCCAGGTAGCAACAATGAGGCTCCCGGCGTGTTTAACCAACCTAATGTAAAACAGAGTAATGTTTAGAGCAATATAATATTAGATTGTAAAAATATATTTACCTTTTTTTTCTTCTTTTCTTTTTGCAACAGGAGTGGACACCCCGACTTCCAGCGATATGCTGCCACCTGTTGGCTTGAAGTGGAAGAAATAATGTGTCGCTCAATAAAATATGAAGTGCTAGCTTGTTTATTATGTTGATTTTTACAATTAACATTCTACCTTTAATTTGTAAATAACAACCATGTCCAGACACATAAAAAACATTTTAATAATTTGACTGAGGAATTACATACTCTTCAAATCATTCATTTTTATCTATTATGATAATATTTCCCAATTTCTTAATTTCTGTTCTAAATTTATTACTATTTTATTTATCTATTTACTTTGGATGTAACCTGCACATTCATTTGATCATTGAAGCTTTTAGTTCTACATTATTTATTTATTAATTTCTGATTATGGCAGGTTTAGTTCCATACAATCCCTGGCTATGACCTTACAGTGAGAGGTGTGTAAGGACCAGTCCAGTGTTTGAGGTGTGTGTATGCTGTTGTGTTACTGTATGTTTGTGTGGTGTGTGTGTGTGTGCGCGCCGTTAGTGTTGTCAGCTCAGTAGCCAGATGGCTTGTGGGTAACAAGAAAGTTTAGTCCCGTAAATGAATAGATTGATATGAAACCACTCATAAACAAAATAGTGTATATGACAACACTCGAATTTTAAATGTAAGGCTTTGCTCATTGGGATGGCAAAATGGATGATTCAGTGGCGTGCAATCAACAAAGCAAGAAGCTTATTGCACAACAGATTTGGAGTGTGATATCTTACTGATTAGCATTCACAGTAATTACATACTTTGGCAACAGTGCTCATCACTTCCATCCTCGATACGCCGTACAGGGAGTTCAGTGATGGATCATTACTTCTCACAGTGTAATATTAATCTCCAAGCCAGCGAGTCATTTCTATGCTCCATTTTTCATTCTGCTTCCATAAATCTGTTTCAACTCAATGAATTCATTGAGGGGGGAAAAAAAAGGAGCTCACGGGCGCTAGGGGGATGTTTCATTAAGATTCTGAGTTAAAAATAGAGGGAACAGATTTTCCCTCTGCTGGTATAGTTCAACACATCCCACCCTTGTCTAACGCTTGCCTTCTTACTATTCCAAACACCTCTTACTTGGCTGAATGCTTGTTGCTGGAAAGCTTGGCCATATATTGCTTTTTTTAGTTTCATCACACATTATTTGCATGTCATTCACCACTCAAACCTGCAGTTCTCCGACTGTATAATGGAGGTGAATATGAAAACAGGTTTTTAAACCCTCATCCCCTGTGTGAGGCTCCTGACAACCTGTTTAGCTGTTGCCTGGCTTGATAGTCTTGTGGCAGTTCTCATCACGAGCCACGTCTGATCCTCTTTACCGCCGTTGCCGAATCCCAAAGTGTGTCGCTCTCGCATGTTTAGCAGTGCATTTAAGCTGAAGTGAGACACAAAGGCAACTTGAGGACGTGCTGTTATCATTGTGGAAAAACGGTGATCAATTAATTATGCATGCAGCACACTCTCCTCATAATGACAGTGGTAAATTAAGTGTCACCTTCTGTGACCCTGTTGAGAATATGTTGCACTGAAAACTGACATCCCATTCAAGAAAAGGGCATTCATGGATTCAGACAAAAAGAAGATACAGAATATCGTCATCGTTTTTTTTATTAAGGAGTCTTTGATCTTGTGATATAACCACCACCAACACTAACAAGTGCCGGTACCTATAGACACTCTTTACATCATCTAATGACGATATCAGCCGCCATAAATGATGTAACCTCCGCCGTGGACTACTTTCATGTTGCAGAGTGAGAAATGCTTCACTACCTGTTTCAGCTTGTGTTTTCTGAGCACTACATGGGTCATCTCGCTTGGATGTTTCGGGTTAGCTAATGGACACAGAATTAACCTACCCAGACACTGCACGCAAGCATTCGATTATGGGAGGCCACGATGACTGCTGAGTCGTGCTTCACTTTAATGAAGGGTTCATGTGCTGTCTTTGCACTGTTTCTAAAGCGTCTCTTGGCCGAGAAGCACCGGTGCCCTCTTGATCGCCTCGGGGACAGATCAACTTACGGAAGAGAGGAGTGCAGACATTAGTCACTGTTTTCCTGTAATACCCTCACACACACACACACTCAGGCAAGGAAGAAATAGAGGGAGGTATCTTGGGTAAACCCGGACATATGCTTGCACATCATTATCACCCACGCTCGCATACAAAGATTTATGTAACAAAGCTAAAATCCCTGTAGAAATACTAACACCATCATGCCAGCAGCCCATATGGAAACCTTAGAGGGGATAAGTAGGAGAGGTATGCTGCTACGTCTCTGGAGAAGCTTCCCCTTGAGCCCCTGATGTCTTTGATACTGCGTCTGAGTGCGCTTTTGGTGTGCTGGTCCCAGGGAGACCCCACCAGCAGGCTGCTTGCCCGGGCCTGCCATCCCAGGAGAGGTGAGATGAGCCCCGGATCAGAGTGAAAAATAGTGACATCATGAGAAGGGGAAAGGCGAGATATTTCAGCCTGGAGCGTTCTATTCCTGGTACCTCTCCGGCCCCGTACCATACTAAATCCTGCACTTTAGCGGCGGTATTACGCCATCTTCTCATTGATGTAGTCTAATATTGTAACATGATATCACATCCAGATTGATCACTCACCTCGCACTGGAGACAGATAGAACCAGAGCTCAGGAAATTGACTTAGCAAACACAATAATGATACTTCCTTCCTGCTTCCCTGCATTAGTACTGTCAAAATCAGATAGGTGAGGATAAGGTAGACTGCAAGGGCCGCAGCTATCAAGTAGTTTCATTATCAATTAATCTATCAGTGAATGTGTCTTCCTGGAAGTACACACACTGCTGGACTTGTTGTATAAGACGGTGCTCATTGTTTTGGTTTTATTGCCTGCAACGTTCTAACGGCTCTCGTCGACATTTCAATCCGCAGCATGCAGCTTATTTCATTGTGAACGCTCTAATGAACCAATTTAAACTGCAGACAAAGCCAGCAACAAGCTGTAAGATATTGATTGTAAGTCAGCATTTAACCAGGTAAAGAGACAGATATTAGCCTCCGCGGTGTTTGGAGATATAGAGCGGAAAGTAGAGTGAATATTGGACTTTTATTCTCCAGGTGGGCAGAAACGAACCTGCTAATGAACGCTAATGTTCCTCCATGTCAACTGAATATATGGATGGAAGAAAGTCCTCACATCTGATAAGCTGTTCAAGACAATGCTCGATATCTGCGTGTGTTTTTCTTGATTTATTATACGTTGATTAACAAATTGATTGGATGTTTTTCAGCCTCTGACAGAGAGAGGGATTGTTGTTGACTTGAAGATGACATGACAGCGTGTGTGGGAAGAGGTGCCGCTCCTGCTAGAAGAAATGTATCTGTGCGGTGAACATGAAGGTCAGGGGTCATCGCTTGGAATGCTGCGCTCCCGTAACCTTCCAGGTGTGCGGGCTGACTAACATTGTTAACAGTCTCCGGCTCACGTATGACGGTCCAGATGGCGGAAAACACACGTAAAGGGGAAGAAAAACATTCTTCATTTGATTTGGGCGCAGCTGTGGCCCGAAGGTCCCGGGACCGACAGTAGAAAATGTGGGCGGGGCTTGTGAAGTACCCTTCAGCAAGGCACCTCACCCTCAACGCTCCCTGTGTGTGTGTGTGTGTTAGAATCGTATGCTTACCTGATTATCAGCTCATTTTCCCAGCAGGTTTTTTCTGACACCTATCAAATTCATGCATCTACACTGCTGGAAACTTGCAACAGGAAGGAGTCATGGTGTGAAAGCGTGGCTTCATTTGACAAAGAAAGATAAAAACAGCTCTTATGTAATGTCTGAAAAACCGCAGCAGACGCACCAGTCAAATGTTGAAAGATGTCTCTACGCAACACGGGTCTAGATCCCTGATGTGTCGTGTATTTGACACCTTACACTTCCCAACATAGCAGCGCGTTCCTCTACTGAAAGTATGTCTCCTGTATATATTAGCGCCTCGCTTGAAGGCTTAACAGAGCTTTTTATTTGACTTAGAAAAGCTAAATGAAAACAATTGTACAAACATTCCACTGAAGCTGAAAGCAGCAGTGAATTCAGCAATCCTGTGTTTTCTGTTGCTGCAGCTAATGTTGTCACGCTGCATCGACATGCAGACTATTGCGTGTTTTGTCCGTTTGTCTCATTTGGTTGTCGGGCCTCTGCACACATGGCCGACCAGCCGCCCCCTCAGACCTAACAACCCCGTGGCAGAGGTGCTGTGGTTCAGACAACAATTAATGGCAAATAAAATCATAATTTATCTCGCACAATGAGTGTATTATATCTACGTCAACAATCAAATGAAAGAAAATGCCCTTTTAGCGCTTAAAAAAAATGGACTTTAGCAAGTCATGTTGTTATTGTCGACAAGATCTATCTATCTAAATAAATGTCTCCCACAGTGTGAGCGTCACGTCTAAACAGATGAAACAAGATAGGAAATACAAACAGAGACACAGCGTCGTGAATCTTTATCCCTCTGCCTGTCCGCCGAATCCACTCAAGCTGCTCCCTTAACATCTTATTTTTCTGAGGTAAATGGAGGCTGTGTGCGGATTATTTTCTCCTCTTCCAGTAATTCCGGGGTGTCAAAGAGGCGTCTCTTTTCACGCCTGTCCCGTGCCGCCTGACACCGTACCGCCAGGGAGCGGTGAAAAACAGTTGTGATCTCCTCATTACAGAAGAATTCACTGTTTATCTTTCGTCCCTGTATGTGTTTATTTTAAACCGAACCGAGGAATGTGATGATTTTTGAGATCGGCAGCACAGATTGAGGAGGTGACCTCAGCGGTAAATAAAGCAGCATGGTGATCAGACTTTATTTGCCCCTTTCATAGACAAATCTGGGCTCTAAATATAAATATTTGTTGGTTTATTCCCTGTGAAGCTATCTGGGTCATCGGAGCATTTATAGCTTCTTCTCTATTTGCAATCTGGCCACATCTGTAAAACAGGATTGAAATCCCAGCATCCATCCCATCATTGATACTCATCTAAAGTAACGGACAGAGCCCAGCCTGTGCAGGATGAAAAGAGACGTGTTGTGTAATAGGTGAAGGATCCCTGCCGTCTTTAAGGCAGCAGGACAACAAATAGGTTTTTCTTGCCTCCTCATCTGGCTTTGCAGCCGCTGCATTACGGCAGCAGACTAATACGGTGGTCGAGATGAGACGTAATTGATGGTTCTGTGTGAAACGAAATGACCCCGTTGACGTCTCGAGCCTCTCAGCCTCACATACACATGAACGCGGGGTTGGCTGCCGCCGCCTCTCTGTGTTTGTGTGAGTGTAAGCATGTGTTTGAAAAGGTCGACACTTATGGCCACATCACATCTGAATAACCACCTGAGAGTGTGAGTGGTTGCGTCCTTCTTTTTTTTTCTCCCGGAGTTTGAATCATGTCTTCTTTTCTCCAGAGAATATTCTTTTTTTCCGAGCTGTAAACACACCTGAGTGATGACTCGATCGCTGGCGAGCTGGGGCCTTTTCCGGTGTGCCGTTATCAGGCTGTTTGCGAGGAATGCGTTTAATGGAGGCACGTTCCTCCCCCGGTGTAAACCATCCCATATGGAGGCTATACGTTAGAGCCAAGGAACAACCAGTCTTATTCTGCAAGGCAAATGTGTGACTGTGTGCGTACACACATATACTGAGCTGGTTGTGTTGACATGCTGAGGATCCAGATGTCCTCTTAGAAGTGCCTCTTAACAGAAATATCAAATTCTAGTAAAGCTTTTACAAGACGTCTCAGCCGAGTACTCAGCCGTAGGTGGAAGAGTTCTGAGAAGGGCGAACCTTGTTTAATGTAGCAAAGGAGAAAGTGGCTCGACTTCTTTAATTCTCCGTCTCAGAAAATGATTAATAATCACATTGAACCTTGTTAAAATTGGGTTTGCAAAACAGATGCTTAACAATGCTTGACAGACGTATTAACAGTGGAAATACCATGAAGGTAGAATCACTGTGGATCCACAGTTGTGACGTCTCCTGGTTTCTTCATCCCGAAGATGCTCAGCTCATTAAACTAAGATAAGGGTGTCACATTACCGCCGTGGGTCGATAAAAATACTAAACTAGAGACCATCTTATGATGGGACGCTTCAACTCGTTAATACTCCGTAATCATTACTACATCATTAAATATTGAGCACCCACAGGTGGGACAGCATCAATTATATGCCTGCAAAGTTCTGTGACTTAAAAATGAATATGAGTCAGAGACGTGAAGGGCGGCGCCCTCGTCTGGAACACTCCGATTTCTAGTTTAACAACACAGCTGTGAGGATTTGTGACTGTACCTTTGCGCAGTTTGTGAAACTTTTGTGGTGATGAAATCTGTCGAGACAGATTTATGGAAAAAAAAGAAAGAAAGAAGAAGAATGTGAAATCAAATAATTTCCACACCGGTATTAATAATAACGACACTACATGTGTCTGGATGCAGGTGTTGTGGTAGCTTGAGGAGTTTGCATCAAAGGAATATCTAAAATTAGAGGTTTTGAATAGTAAAAGGTAAATCATGTTAACACATGTTCAATATTACTCAAGCGTATTCTGTGATTTAGGGATGGAAATAGAGGCATGTTGGGATCGTGACCAATGAAAGAGCCTCATACCCCCTCAATGAGATAAAAGGTTTTTCCTGCTCCTACAGCCGCATGCTTAACCCAAGAATGTTCCTGAATCCTTTCAAAGCTCTGTGAGCTGTCAGGGAGGATTCTCAGGATATTTTCTAATCCATCCCTGGTTTTATAAGCAGGCGTCTCCTCTCCTTGCAGGAGCGCTGCATCATTAGTTGTAAATATCCACCTGTATTAGGTTTGGATCTCCTGCAGAGGAGATGATGTTATAGAAGTCCGTCGCACTTATGAAGCTGGAGTAGCTTTAAAAACAAAACATTGTACCCCTGAATTCCTGTGGTATACATGCCTATCTCAGCGGGGGTCCCAGCACACTATGCAAGCTTTGCCCAACCTATAGTAGGAAGTAACGTAAAGTGATGGCAGAGGCCGGTCCTAATGTCTGGAGCCACAGCATGCCCTCACTCCAACAAGCTCATAAAAGTCAGCGTAGCTAAAGATAGACACAGGCAGTCAGAGGGACAGCAATAAATCAGTAGGACACCCCAGGGTTTCCACTAGAAAGGTTCCTCAGATGATGTAGCTCAGCCTGCTGCGGTTATGCTGATCCTCACTCTGCAGCTGAGCTCGACCCCTCCCATCGTATGCACCGTGACCCTGTTTGTGTTTGACACAAGAGCCGGGCGGTCTGATTCAATGTTCTAATAGGAATAAAGGTTTGTCACACCTTAAATATAACCGTCTCCCGCCCGCCTGGTTTTACCCCGGCTGTATCGCACCCAAAGGGCCTCCGCATTCCTGGCTCAGCTGGACACTCAACAGGCCACCACCTGCAGCACGTCAACAAGCTCAAACGACACGGGGTTAACAATCCCCCCTCTCACTGTGAAACCATTTACTGTCAGTCCGACTGTAAGGTGCTGTAAAACCCGTGTACGAGAGTGCTCACGGGATCTGCTGGTGCAGGAAAAAAATAGAACATCGACTGACGTGAACAATAAAAGGATAGATTCTGAGGACACAGATGATAGAGCGAAAGAAAGGCAGACATCTTTAAATGCATTTGCACATGCTTGCACAAACTAACAGAGGGGGAAGGAGACGCAGTCTTGTCTCAGCTGTCACTCCTCAGCCTGGTGGGAAACCGGAGATAAATGCCCACACTGCCTCCAACACCTTGATACAACCACCCTGGAACATCTTTTGTTCTTTCCAATCGCTTTGTCTCCTCCTCATTGTTGTCCCACTCAGATCGGAGTGAGTCACCGAGCGGCCGGCGACGGGTTTGAGTGTTTTCCTAAGTCATTTTCAAAAGATTGAGTGACGGACAGAAGAAGCGTCATTCATTTTTTCTTTGGCAGCTGAATGCACCGATCTGTTTGATGTCTGATTCAAGAAACCGTCCTCGAGCAAAGAACGAGCCGGCTCTCCGTTGATTATTTGCAAATGTAATTTTTTCACATTTGCATCACAAAGATGAAACTGAGAGATCGAGATGTTATCTGCGGCTCTTCTGCGTTGCGTTGCAGTTGCCTAGTAGCCGGCGATGCCTCCTTTATTTCCAATTAACATCAAATGGCGCCAGAGGAGCTCACTGGACAGGCCGCCAATGGCAACGCTAATGTAATATGTAGTGGCCATCACGGCAGTAATACTGACAGATACACAGTATTCTCACCTTGCGTTTATTCAAGAGACACACTTACAACTCATCTGAGCATGTTTTCTGCTTGAGAGCATACCGCTGTTCACTGTTGTGAGACAGTCGGATGACTCAGCCTCAAGGAGCGCTTCCAGAAACCTGGTTCAAAGTCAGGCATGGCTGCCGGGAAAGGCTCCACGGCTTCATGTCCCAGGCGTGATCGCTCTTCATTTGCTTGTGCTGCAAATCATCCGTGCGTGTCTCCATTATGGGAACCCCGTGACCCACCTACGAGCTCGTCAAGACAAACAGCATCTCTTAGTGGACACACTCATCATCCAGTGCAGGTTGCAGCTGCGTCGTCCCTTTGCCTTATAAAGAATATTGTTTCATCGGATCTCCTTTGTTTGCTGCAGGAACTCTCTTTTTATTTTCAACAACTGAGGTAAAGTAAATGTTCCCACGGCCAAAAAAGAATGATTATTTAACAAAGTGGACATGAGAGGCTCTTCCACGTAAATCGGCTTTTAAAACAATAAAGATTAAACAGAAACTGAACCTGCCTTTTTTACAGACTCCACTTTGAGTGCTTGGAGTCGCTGCTGCATCCAGCAGCTCCAGAAACGTCTGTAATCAGCGTCTCCTGGATGTCAAAGGCCAAAGATTCAGACTGAGACTTCAAAACAGACCACAAGTGCAGTTTTCTAGACTTCAATTATACTTCTAACATATAAAGCGACTTAGAACTCAGCTGCCATATTTCAGAATGATTGTGTATTGATTGGTTCTCTGTTGACGGGCCTTTCAAAGACGGTTCAGGTCTGGATTTAAAACAAAAAGAAATATTTCTGAATTAAGACCCGTCAGTTTATAGTTTTGGGCCTTTAATGATGAGGAAGTGATGTGTAGGTCAGACGTATGCTGTGGAGGTCATGTCGATACTGGAAACGAGGGTCTGAGGACAGAGGGTGTCTTGCTGTACGGATATTCAAACCCATCGAGACATCGTCATTTCTTATCTTTTGACTCGACTTCAAGGCCATGAAGCTAATCATCATTTCCTGTGTCACGCTGGGTGACAGGACTTGACCTCACATCAGAACGAAACCAGGCCACTCTGTGGTCAGTAACATTGCACCGACGTTATATCAACACGGATCACACAACCTCCTCTGTGTGTGAAATACAGATAATTATCCCCCGACTGCAGTTTCCTCTTTCGGTCAGTAACCTAATTGTTTAGTTCAGTCTCTGACAGACAGATGTTCTCGTGGCGAATCTCTGATAAACCCACCGTGACCCGTCCATGGGGACATTTCCCTGAGAAGTCGGTGGAATCAGACATTTATCGTCACATGACCAGAAATCCAAAACGTAACATTTATCAGTGATGATGAGTGTCATGATTTCATCTTCTTCCACTTCCATAGAAGCTGTATGTCTGCAGGCCTTTCTATCACTTATATTCATTGAAGAGCTCAATCTGTATATCAAATGACAGCAGAGCTCAAATTTCATTGAATGTGATGAAGAGACGACATGTCAACCTGCCTTTATTTAGATGACACTATGAAAACCTCTCTGTCAGGAACCAGTCGGCCATCTGCTCACCAGAATGTGTCTGCAACATTTCAGACAAAAATCCACCACAAAGATGATCTGTCTGTCTGAAACCGGCCTTCCAGGTGGACTGGCGGGATGGATTTCTGCCTCGGTGTGTCCTGCTGTGACCGGGAAAGACTATGTCATGACGGCTGTTTGTTTCGAGGGTGACCACCGTGGCCACCCAGGACTCTCTTGCAGAATAACCGAAGGGTAAAGGAACAAACTTAACAGGTGAGCTGCCCATTTTCCAACCTCAGGCCTTCTCACAGCGTGACGTGCCCTGGAGTCATAATGGCAGTTATAACTGAAAGTCATCAGGTCACCTCTCCAGTAGTAAATGTACTGAAATTGCAATGCAATTTCACACAGTCAGAAGCTGTAGGTCCAACTGACGGAGCGTGGCGAGATGAGCGAGCTCTGAGGCGGAGTTCAGTGGTTTGTGGGAGGATGGGTGATACAGTCAGCTCTTTAAACCCCGGTCATTTCTTCTTGAGATGTGTGTGTGAAGCCC
>CAAKHC010002425.1:82712-97953 GCA_901007825.1 Macroramphosus scolopax
ATGACGGCTGTTTGTTTCGAGGGTGACCACCGTGGCCACCCAGGACTCTCTTGCAGAATAACCGAAGGGTAAAGGAACAAACTTAACAGGTGAGCTGCCCATTTTCCAACCTCAGACCTTCTCACAGTGTGACATGCCCTGGAGTAACCTCCACTCACTGCACTGTCATAATGGTTATAACTGAAAGTCATCAGGTCACCTCTCTAGTAGTAAATGTACTGAAATTGCAATGCAATTTCACACAGTCAGAAGCTGTAGGTCCAACTGACGGAGCGTGGCGAGATGAGCGAGCTCTGAGGCGGGGAGGCGAAGTTCAGTGGTTTGTGGGAGGATGGGTGATACAGTCAGCTCTTTAAACCCCGGTCATTTCTTCTTGAGATGTGTGTGTGAAGCCCTGGTGTGGGTGGGAGGGGGCGACATTACACGTTACCAGCACTGATAACGGCGCGTGTGATGAAAATAACTGTCATTACAGCTGTCAGCGTCTTCATCAGCAGCTGCCACATTCGTACTCGGGATTGAAGTGCTTTGATGATATGAAGTCTCTTGAGAGAAAACACAGTTTGGGCTATTATCTCCTTGTGCGTGCTCCCTTCATCACAAGAACTGGCTTCCCTCAATCTCTCCCAATGTTTCACAGATTGACACTGCTTGCTGTCAATCTTCAAGAGTTCTCTCTCTCTCTCTCTTGGCCGCCCATTGTCATTTCAGCTCTGACGTGTGTTCAACCCATCTCCCTCCCTGAAGAGTGCTCGGGCCTCCTTCTGTCAGCTCCTCTGACCATTAGATGTAGCGCAGCGTGGATTATATTCTCTACCACACCGGTGTCTGGTGTCCCAGGGGAACCTAAACCCATAAAGCACATAATCCATGGGATACCTATTAAATATATTTTCTGCTGAGGTCTAAGCGTCAGCGTCTAGTATCATATTTCATTCATACATATTCTTACCTGGGCTTAAATGTTTCTGTCCGGACCTACCTGCATCTCACTGACGGATCAGTCAGCGATAAAAGAGATACAGACACACATCTCGATGTATCTAAATTCTATTATTTTAGCAGCTGTATATTGTAGTAGATTCTGACTTGGGATCACCTGTCAGAGGAGGAGGAGTCACAAGGACACTGCTTAGCTTTAAGGATTGAAAGCAATCATCAGACCTCTGACATGCATGTAAACGTGTGTGTGTGTGTGTGTTTCTATCTACTAGCTTTGTCTATATGAAGCACAGGAGGGATTGAGAACAGTCCATGAGTGTATTTACCACGGCGGTTTTATTACCTTAATCCTTCTTTCTCATACCACCCACTTTCCGAGCCAACCCATTAATAGACGAAACTCCGTTTGCTCTCCAACATTATCTTTGACGGACTAAGTTTGGTATTACGGTGAAGGACCGCAGCAACCGCTGAGAATTTGTTTGTGAACTCATGAATCAGACCTCTGTTTCTCTTGGCTTCGTGCACTTGAGGGAGGGAAGGTTAGTCTACAGAGCAGTCTTGTAACTGTAAAAAGAAAGTTGGTCTGTTCCGCTTTAGAAAAATGATTGATGGGCGGCAGACCGAGGCCAGATTGGAAAACAGGTTGGTGCAGGCTCCAGCGTGGGCACTGGCGGAGCAGAGTCCAAGTTTTCACATGCTCTTCATGTTAGAAAATCATTTTTACGATTTCATACCCAAACTATGTGACAGAGCTTGACATGGGAAATTGTAACCACTCAAAATATTAATTCAAAGGATTTTTCTGAGCTTCATAATTAAAATATGTTCAGACATGATAAGCTGTGAAGTGTCTTGGAGTGCCTCACTCTGGTTTACGTGATGAAGTAAGCTGAAACTAGAAGACGCAGCAGACTCACTCGTCCCCTCCCTAGACTGTGCACAGTAGTCGTGTGTGGGAGTTCAGCTCGTCGGCCAGCACAGCCTCTCCAGGGCGCCGGAAAATTCTTCAGCGGGCCGAGGAGCCAGCACAAAATAAATATATACCTCTTTCCATGCGAGTTATCGTCCGTTTCTCTCTTTCAGTAAGCAATTGCAGAAAAACTCTTAATTTATCAAAAAAGCAAGGTCGTGATCTAATTAGTTTGGATTAGATCTCCCTCCCCTCCCAAGAGGCTGCTGGGGGACGAATCCATAATAATCAGTGACAGATCAATCCTCTGATGATTGGAAATGAAACAGAGTTTTTAGAGGTTTTCTTCAGGCCTTCCCAGTATGGTCTTAGTTTTTTATTTTTGAAACTTGATTGAAAGCTTAAATTAGGACTGTTTTTAAAATACCCCAAAAGACTATTTTCCCAATTAGCTTCTTATTTTATTTGGCAGGTCCAATAGGATCAGTGACGGTGTTTTATTGTTCTTCTGTGATTGTTGTTTTTTTCTGTATTTTAGACAAATCTGATGGCGGTTTTATGTTTGCCTGCTCATGTAAAGTCTTATGAACCCACAGAAGACTTGGCGGTATCAAGGTGAAGCAGGGTAATTAGACATTCCAAAGTAATTACTGTGAATACTAATGAAAATACGCTCCTCTGATACGGAGATGCTGTATTGCACTGCAGAGGACGTGCCAACAGAGGTCGGCCTCTACTGCTGCAACAGGCAGATAAGCATCGAAAGATGACTCATTTTGCAGGACCAGTAAAAATGAAAAATGCAGGATGCAGGTCAGGAAGGTATGAATAACCAGGTACCCCCCCAAAGCGTAATCCTCACACATATAGACCTAATTATGAGGATTATCGGAGTTTGTGTTAAAAAGAAACAACTCTACTTTGATAGTTTTGCATTTCCTACTGAATATTTAATCTCAGGAAATACTTACAATGTTACACAAGTTCATTTTGTGCTCACCAGTTAAACGATACGGGCCTGCTAGATGACTACAGACTGGATAAGAAGAGTCGCTACAGGAAGTTTGAAAGACGAGTGGGAGTGATCGGAGAGTTAAGATGAGGTCCAGAACTAAACATGGTGTGCACAACTGCACTATGGAAACAAAAATATTTTGGTAAGAGAGGCCAACCTTCACTTTTATTATCTCATGCAACTCAATGTGTCCATCTGCTGGCTGTTCGGGAGGCTGCCATGACATCATGATTTGGATTAGGAGTTGACACAATGCTGTAAAAAAAACCAAATAGATTTGTAAAGAAAGACTGACCGTTAGCTAAATATGTTATAGTAAAATCTTTTATTCAATAGCGCCCCATGTAGAACCCTTTATCATATCTTACAAACGTCTGGTAAACACGCAATAGGACAAACTGGGTGAGAAACAGACTGGATAACAAAGTTCATCTCTTGGATTAAAAAAAAAAAAAAAAGAAGCTTGATTGGCAAACAAACATCTTCACCCTTCATTCCTTTCAAGACCCTCAAATGTTTGTCAGAGAGCCCAGTTTGGACAATTAGTAAAACATATTCAAAACGTGGTTGTATGAGAGGAACGTTTTATGTTATGTGTGAGCATGAAACTGTTGGACAATGTTCCATCGGAGGAGGGGGAAGCCTATACTGTCCATTTAGTTTCAAACACTCCAGCAGCTCAGCTCCCAACTTTGCAAGCTCACATAGAAAATATTAATAACTAACCTCTTTCCTTTTATATACCATCATCATTTTACTGGAATTTATATATTCTCAAGTTTAGTGCAGTTTTTCTACAAAGAGGCAAATCATCGTGATTTGAAATGAAAGTTTCATATAATGAAGTTTCCCTCTTTGATAAACTCTGTTCTTGTTCTTAGCAGTTCAGTCATAGATTCCATATTAATGAAAGGATCATCAACATGGACACATTTTCACATTCATGGAAACCAATGCCATCCTGCACACACTAGCAGGACCAATTATCATCCTCCACTCTGTGCATCTTGCACCACCTTGCCCCCCCCTTCCACATATGGAGTGCTTGCTACCATTGGAAAGATTGTTTTGGCATTACATTTGGATGGCAATAAAGAAAACAAAACATACTGTCTTCAAATTGAAATGTAGCAGGATGATTAAATACTAAACATACAAAGCACATACAGAACCATTACAGGCATGCTCAGAAACTTTACCTCAAGCTTCTGTTTCCACAATTTTAACATTCCCTAAACTCGACACAATTATACCATTGTACATTCTCCTCTACATCTCATCACCACAAAAGGTTAGAAGACAGGCCGGGAATGACAATATTAATGATACTGAAGTGCGAGTCAATGGGGAACAAGAGCGGGGCTTGTTATTTTCTCGAGTAAGAGATGCAGCAACGACGCACAAGATGTACAGCTGAACTAAACTTGACCCCTCAGAGTTATATCTTATCAGGTGTCTAACGGGGCCGCAGACACGGTCGTGTCCTTGACTGGCTGAGCATCAACAGAGAGGGTTTTCAACATGGCTGGTGTTGGTAACGACTGGTAAAATGTAATGGTAAAATTAACAGTCATTTTTCTGGTAGAACTCTAACTGGCTAAGCACAAACGGACATCGTAAAGCATCAATAAATAAACGGGACAGTTCACACGCTGCACTTAATTTTGGGAAGACCAATCTTCTGGTAAGGCTGGCTTTGTTTTTACATTCATGGGAACGAGACTGTTAAACAAGTACCACCTCGCAGCGCAGCGTGAACACACGCACGGCAGAGGGAAACAAGACACATAGTACTTGAACTGTTTTACAATCAAGCTAAGAAAGGCACTGGAATAATGTTATATCACATTAGATTCTTATGCTCTCAGTTATCCATCTGAAAAAGGTAAAAATCTAAAAATCTTTGCTGGACATCTTTTGGTTTTGAAAAATAAAGTTTGACGTACTTAGAAAACTTCTTTTTGCACCTTTGACGTATTTTTAGCAAGGACAGTTTACAAAATGTAATTTTTCTTTAAGAAAAAAAATGCATATGGCATTTTGGTTTCAATATGCATTTGATTGACACAATTTGCACGAAAAAAAAAAGTTTGGTGAGAACATGGAGACGAAAAGTTTTTGTGCTGATTGAAAAAAAAAAAAAAGTCCTTATGGTCCAAAACATCCGAGTCGTGACTTGTGAAATGCTTCATATTCTGCTACAAATGCAGAAACTGTTGTGTGGAGGAAAATACACGAAAACAAGTATAAATTAGTGCACTGTGTTGACAAATACTACCAGCAGAAAAAGAGGACGAGAACAGAAATAATGTGTATATACAAACAAAATATGTGGAGAAAACAAAATACTACATGGGTCACAGTGTTACCCATTTGTTGGAGAGGGATCATCTGTTACTAGAGGGGAAGGAACAGCGCTACATGGAACAGTGCCTTCATGGATAAAAACAGCACGTGTGGAAGTCACAGTCCTCGTATGCTTTGACATGAGGGTCACTGGATGTCCAGCCGGCTGTACTTCACACCGCGGCTCCACTGCAACGTTCGCCATGACAACGGCAACTGGTAGTTACGAGGGACTGTGCCGTTGACGTTTTCTTCCAAGTATTGGAACAGTCTATACCACCACACCCGCGAGAACGGGTTACTCTGTGACGTCTCTTTCAGCGACTAAAGTAAAAAAAAGAGAGAAGTATTGTTATCATTCATACTTACTTCTTTTTACATCGTGTCAATAGGTTCGTCCTTCACCTGGAACTATTGATATTCAGATAAAAAGTACACAGACAGCAGTAGTTCCCAAACCAACCTGTCACGACCCCTCAAATGGGGATACACCAGACCGAACTTTATACGAGTAACAGCAAACAAGCTTAGAAAATAGAAACGCTATTCCCCTTGCTTTGATTTCATTTGGAGAAAAATAACAAGAACATGGTTGAATATAAACTGGTGCACGTAGTGGTGCTCAGACTCTTTGCACTGAGCAAAACATGATATCAGACCTCCTGAAACACAGACTACCACAACACAACCTGAAGATCACCTTCATGGATATACACCACTAAAGATGAGCCATCTGCGGGCGCGGAGGACGGCTGACTAATGTGTGCTTTTCATCCAACCTCTGCTTGTTATGATTTCATATGCTGCAGTAAAAAAACCTGCTAGTTTGAAGTCTTAGCAGCACCGGGTACCAGTGATAAACCTGACATTCACACAGAGGTGCAGGTGGAAGGTCGGAGCATTTCTGATAACATTTCTGTATTTCTAAATTCAATAGGATTTTGTTTGTGTTTTGTGTTTAATGGCCGTGTTGCTGGGAAAAAAAATGGTGGCTATTAACTCTATTTACAATAATAATGTGTCAAATGACAAAGTGTATTAATTCTTTCTTCACTTTACTTTAATTCAATATCCAGCAGGAAGGAAACATCACGCCGGACTCACCTGCTGGTTGGCCATAGTGTGGTACCACCAGAAGAGGCGTGTCGTGATGAAGTACGCCACCACCACATCCACAGTGTAGTGGTCGTGGGCCAGAAGGATGCAGAAAATTCCCACAGCACTTAACGTCCAGCAAACCCAGTGGTACCACCAGAAGCGTTTTGGGGAGTCTGCCAAACAAACAAAATCTTCATCAAAATCCGTTTCTGTCCATGTATACTATAATTATATCATGTTTTAAAGGTTCAGAGGCTAATATTCGTTCTGGATAGATAAATGATCTTATGTCTTGGCAATACACTCATTCTTTCTGGTCATTGGTCCATGAGAAGCTGGTGGAAGTTTACAGGACAATGTAAAGTGGAAAGTGAATGTATCCAGTAATTAAGTTCTCCTTTTCACCACTAGATGTCCCTGCTGTACCAGTCAGGTTTCTAAACACAAACCAACAAGCATTTCAGCGCCATGTGACAAAGCCAAAGTTCAGACTCAGCTTGCATGTGAAATGTAATAATCATTACAACTTGACAAAGGGGGGTCAAACTCTGAACCATTGTGCTGAGGTGAGAAAACATGGTTGTGTAACAGATAAGTCCTAACAAGCTAAAAACATGTCAACAGATGTGCGAGTTGAGAATGTAACATTTTCTCTGTATTTCCTGTGTTCTTTCCTGATATAGTTTCAAGAGCCAAGCAGCTGTTCTAACCAAGCAGTGCTAAGCTTTCAGTCCATCATCACGAAGGTTTTCTAAATATTACACTGTGGAACTTACACTCCTTGATGAAGAGGTATGTTAGCGTAAGTATAACAGTGTGGCCGCTATACAGATAATCTCCACACATTGTGTGGGACCCTGTGATGGATAGGCCGCCGCCAGCAATCATCTTCATTATTCTCCTCATCTGTGCTTCCCAGTTCCCCAGAAGCTGAAAAAAGTAAACACACATTAAATAACGTAACTAATAATATTTCCAGCAACTGACTAAAGACATTCTGTTTAACAATAAGCAGTGAGAGAGTGACAACATCACTACATTTTCCCTCTTTTATTTCCTCTGAAAACAAATAAAAAGTACAAAGTCCAAATACTACAGTGAAGGTAAATTATGTTGTGATCTTCCTGGATCAAAAGGTGTCCATTAAACTAAATATAGTCATTTCTATCTGAAAGCTTATACAGCCTAAGTCAAATTTACAAGTATGCAATTGTAATTTCTTTATTGTTGAAGTACCAGTATATAAAACTTGTGATAACAGTTCACAGTAAGTGATTTGCATTACTTTTAAGATCTAAGAGAAGGAAGTTATAATAGGTGTGTCGGGAAAGGATCGTTGAAGAGGGTAAACATTAATGACCAACATTGGAGGCTGCTCCTGTGCACTTTCAGTTGAGCATGTAAATGGCTTTTCACAACCTCAGGGATCCAAGCAGCACATGACTGATGGAAACTCAACACTACAAACAAGCAAATGCAACTTACTGAAACAAACAATAATAAAACTAATCTTTCTGTAAACAAAAAATTGCATAGACTTTTTGAATTGTGGACACACTGGCTTTAAGTGAAATGATCTGTAACTGCTTTACTAGTTGAAGAGAATAGCGTTATGCAATAGGGACTGAAAGTGTTCCCAGCGCCGCATACCCACATAAAATGGACAAGCACATATCTCACAATCAGTAGAGAGAACTCGAGCTTACAGCTTGAATAAAAGATCTTTTTTTTTTTTTTTTGCTGAATTTGCCCATTCAGCACATCTTTGCCTAAAGCGGTTAAGAAAGCTTTCATGCTCAACCAACCTTCAATGGTGCAAGAAATAAAAGCATATATAGATTATACCTTTGGAGAGCATTTGAAGTGCATCCCTGGAACGGGCAGGGTGGTGATGTACATTGTAATACATCGGTACAGATAGAGTGTGCCCACAATGAAAAAGAACCGCCGGCCTATAATTGACCTGGAGACAAAGAAAAGGTTTGAGGAAAATCAATCACATGACATTTTTATTTAGATTGAAGCTGGATACAACTCTTGATAGAATTGACTGTACCTGTGCTTGAGTAGAATCCACTGAATCAGCCACAGACCCACCAGCAGCATGCCGTTAATCTCACAGATGGAGAAAGCCCACTCTATCCTGTTGAACAGGTCGAAGAACTTATCAGGGAGAGGCGGTGTATGCTCCTTCGGCGGTACTCTCTCATGGACAACCGAGATGACAACAGTGGTGGTGACCATGCACACCACAGCATAGATGAATGCAATTCCCGTTTTCCCCCATTCGGCAGGGAACGAGGACTGCGAAACCTCCGCTGTTGGGATGGGAATATGGACCATCTCCATCCTGAAGTCTGTCATCCCCAATGTGCCATTCCTCTGGGGTTTGCTAGTCCCGTTTGGCAGCCCACCAGCATGGCCGTTTGCATGGCCGTTTTTGTGAGCCTCAATGTGGGTCTCTATCCGCAGTGTCTCCAGTCGCTCCAACAGTTGCTGCCCACCATCAGAGGAGACCAAAGAGAGGGGAGGCATTTGGAAATCAATGTCTGTGAGCCTGAGCAATGCAGAGCCGTCTGTTTGATGGAGGGCATCTATGTACTCTGGCATCCCCTCTTTGCTCAACCAGTCACAGACTTCCTCTGCTGACCATGCTGCTACCCTCTTCATCTTGGCCAGGGAGCAATGTAGAGGATCGGGAGGTCCTCAGACTAGAGGTAAAGTTAATCAAGACGTTTGGCGGTCTACGGGGCAGTTGTTAGTCCACACCAGCTTTGGCACATGGCGTTTCTTGAGCATTGAATGGGGGCACCCAGAGGGACCCCAGCAAGCAGCAGGATCACTCGGGGTGAGGGCCAGCAGATAGCAGTTGAACCACAGTGGCCTCTTTGAGCTTGTTTCACCTCATCAGTTTTCCCCACACACACCGCACCCCTGTTAAAAGGAAAAATAAAAAGTGTGATTCATACATCTAGCGATCGCAGCCAAGGTCACTTCTAAAAACTGTGTCGTCCTGGACAGGAATGTCTGGAGGCTAATAAGTATACTCAGTGGCTGAATAATAGAGCAGCACAGGTTGCAGGTCAACTACTGAAAATCACCGGCGAAATCAGTAAAAAAAATCATTCTTGGGCTGTTAAGCTGATTATTACAGCAGGAGTGTGCAAACACAATCGATGAGCAGATTTCTCCTCTTTGATCATCACTGTATAGTGAGTTTTAATGACGATAGAAATATGTCCACCAGTAGAGAGTTTGCTGCAAGGTAACAGTTTTTGGGCACACATGGAAGTAGAGACTGAAATTGTAACTACACATCAGGAGGAGGCATCCCAAACAACCCAAGATGAACGAGGACTGGTCATTCTGCAGTTGAATGGAAGTTTCCAAAAAAATTGTATGTTTTGTTTAAACCATTGCTGAACCAAATTTACAACCTTCAATATCATGATATATACTTTGATATAAAAATACACACACCTGGATTTGCTCATAAACATGTGTGTATCGGTGTCGGGTTCCTGAGTTAAAAGTTGTTCTTACCACACACTCTTCTCAACAACAACAACAACATATAGTAAGCACTGCGGGTTGCGGTTTTTAACTAAACACACAAATGGGCTTCTTGTTCAAAACCACTATAATTAGAAAACACTATGTAAGCAGTTCCAAGTTTAACTTGATCTGGCAGGAGAAAGTGATGAATGAGAAGAGGAAAAAACATTGGACACACCGAGGCAGTAATTACTCTTTCATTTGATAAGCAGAGCAGGCTGGGCCAGACGTAGATGAATATATTTCTACAGTTTGACGCACTGCCAGTTTACTTCAATGACAATGAGCCAGTTTACAAAACTAATTCACCACTCAAACCAAAATAAGTTATACGGTGTTCATAAAAGACAGAGACCTAAATACTATTCCTAACTGTGCTTTCAAAGATCTTGCCCTGCTGTATTTGTATTCTAAACCAAAATAACTTAGTCTTCTATTGCTTGTATTGCTCATCCAAGCATCCAAAGCCTTGCATAAGCTTTGCATTAACAAGGAAAGGAGAACTCACACATCTGCTGCACATTGTGTTTGTTTATAGAGCATGATGTCTGTGGTGGACACAGGGTGGTCCTGCTTGTGTTTGGGGGAGTGCTGGGTAAAGCTAGAGGCAAGTTCTTATCTACTGCATGGATAGGAGGAAGGCCAGAGGATCGGAGGGAAACGGACCGCAAGGAGGAACCCATAAATCAGAGTGAAGGTCATAACCGAGACAGCCCCTCCCCTGTAAAGAGGGCCATTGGCCAACAGTCAGGCCCCAGCACAGCCTGCTCAGCTCAGGCCAATAGCAACTAAATACACTGACAGGCTGTCTGGTTGGCAGAACAGCAAACGGCACATCAGTACCTCATCTCACCCCGGCTCAGCTAGGAGCTCCGTTCATCTCCGCCAGCAAAATAAAGCAAAACAGTTAAAGGGCTTCACAGTGGAAAGATCCACAATTCTGAGAACACCTGGCATCGTGTTTCTTCCTGCTGAGATCCAGAGAACTATTTGACCTAATATGACCATGATTCTACTGTAAGATACAAATGAAAACATAAATGAAACATATGGATAGTGTGCAAACTAGCCAAATCATGAGACAACCCAGCTGTAACCAAAGTACTGTGAGGGGGAGAGGGGTGCAAATGACATCACTATTTCATGGAGATAAAGAGAAACAGAGAAACAAAGCACTTACACTAATCTGTCAACAGTGTACAATTCCAACAGATCAGAGATTAGCTGTCACTGAGTCAGCTGTGTGCTCAGGACCTTTGGTCTATGAATCAGCTTACAGCATGCTCGGTGAAGAAATAACTCTACTCAACAGTGTTGGCAAGGTGAAAAATGAACAAAGGCAAAAACTACAAAACATCATTTTTACCCAGATATCTGAATACTGGGGGCTCCAAAGAAGTCCTGGATATGAGAGTATACATAGATTTTAAAAACAACAGTCTGACCACAGCTGAATGAGGGAGGGAAAACACACATGCATGCAATTAATAACTATTCATTGGCTGTAATCTCACCATGCAGGAACACATGCTGGATTGCACAACAACATGAGGTTGTGGAAAATACATATTCTTACATATCATGAGTTTCAGCTGCAGTTAAAACATTGAAAAACTAAATTTGATATGAATAAAATCAACTGCAACACCTATTAGAATTTACCAAAACCAGAATGTTTAGTGTCAAAACAGGCAAAGGAAAAAACTATGCTGTGAGTTGTAATTTACATAGAGGCTGCTTCTTCTCCTGCCCTGGAGTTTCCCTGAAGGTGTGGCTCAGTTCCTCCTCCACAAACAGACACACACGGGTCATGTTGAAGAGACCCTGGGGACGGTTGAGGCCGTACACACACAAAAAGCGATACACTCCCTTCACTTTATATTTGAACAGTTAACGTCTGTGTTTACAAGGCAGTCGGTCAGTTGCTCTGTTGTTCAGTCATCACAAAAACTAGTTTGTCAAACAACAACACTTACCTAAATGTAGAGCAGAGGAATATCAAAGCAACTATATTGACTCAGAAGAACGATTATTTTTCAAATGGATTAGAAGTGGAACTGGACAAATAACCCGCCAGGTTAAATTTCTGGCAGACCACTTATCAGGAAATTTGTTAGTGTATTTTAAGAGAACTCAAGGCTAAAAACTTGGTGAAAACTCTGTGTTTTGTCTTTTATGCGTAAATACTCCACATACAATTAATAAAGTTCTGTCATTTGGTGTATCTGACCAGACCAGTCCAGTCCTGGAAAGACCTGAAACATGTGAACTACTGTCTTCTCCTCCCCTACTAGGATTTAAATAAGATTAATATTTAATACAAATGCAATATTAATCAAGCAGTGTATTAACCTATTTTACAATTGTTAATAAAAGATGGAAAACAAACCACTGTGACCTTTTTTTTTTAATTATGCAATGCTTATATTATACTAAACATATTTAAGAATAAATGTAGGATGTTATGTTCAATTAAGCTCAGCAGATCAAAGAGACAAACAAATGTGAACTAACTTTGTGATACGGACCACTAACGATCAATTAGCATCGATAAAATACCTCTGCCATAAACTACAGATAAAAATCAGACTGAGCCTCAGGGCAACTTTGTTTGAAAGTCTACAAATGCATCAGCCTAATGATATTCTGAAATTTCATACGAGAAACTAAAATACTGAGACCCCTCCCTGAAGAATATGCATTTCACTTTGAAAGCATGTAATTTCCCTTTAGAACTATTACAGTAGAGGATAGCTACATGCTGCGTAAAAAAAAGGGAGCTCTCAGTGCAGTGTGCTGATCTTTTCTTCGATTTTACACTCAGAATAATACTGAACTATGAATCTCAATACTGCTCATAAACCAGCACAGAGTTCTCATTACAGAAAGTGATAAAGTCAACCAGTGTCCCTCGAAATGAGTAAACAGCAGGAAGCTGACTCACTGCAGAGCATACAATAGAGCTGGAGTTAAAAAAAAGTTTGCCAAGTTTTTATTTCCTGACGCCGCTTCCCAAATCCAAAAGCAGTTTTTTTCGAGCGAGCGAGCGAGAGAGAGAGAGAGAGAGAGAGAGATCGCTGACAGGAACTCATTTCAAAACCTAACAGGAGCTCTAGAGGTTTGATTTCAGTTCCATTGTGATTGTGTTGTGTAAACAATTATCTCACTTGTGGCCAGTCCTCAACATTGTTGCATGATGGTATCAGAGCATGCATTGTATTTTTTTTCCTGTAACTATCCCCTAGCTATCAAAGTAGTTATTCCAGTGAATATCTCCCACAGACTTGATGGGATTTAAGGTAAGCAGCATTCTAAAATGCAACATCATGGGCATAGATCAAAGCGTTGATGTGTTTCAAGCCAGAGCTTCCCCTTATTTTCAAGTCTCCGCATTAGTAACCTAAACTAAGCACAAATACTGTCAAAGAATTGAAAAAATGCTTTAAAATGACAAAGCCTCAAAGCAGTATAGTGGTTCATTGAACAAGGGATAGAAGTGGAATACACAAATGAGTAAATTACTAAAACTAATCTTCCCTCGCTCATTTCTCTCTCGTGCTTGAATTTTTCCACTCTGAAAGTTTGGTGGGGCCAAGCAGGGGGGGAAGAGGCACAAGGCAATCCATGTGCCATCACCAGAAAAAGATCCCACCCAGTAGGAACGGTACGTCAAACCAACACCATCCGTAGCTCATCTTTAGGAAGCCAAGAGTGAGAGAGATTGGTTCTTGATGGCTTTGACAAGCCTTTGACAGGAAAGTCGATCCAGATTCGGTATGAGAACTAGACATGAAACGTTCAAAACCTCTACAGTAACTAGATGTGCATTCAGAGAGCAGACCTGCACCAAAACTGAAAGCCCACTATTAAATAAAACTTATCAAGATACACATAAAAACCTAGCTATTAATAAATATCATGATTGCAAATGTGCCTGAAAGTTTACATAACAGGTCCAATTAATATTTATAGGGAAGTTAATGAAGATGTTCCTTGCAATTGTAACTGCCTACAGCATGCACATGATGTGTGAAACTCTCAATTTACCGGTTGATTACTTTCCAACACTCGCCTATGATCACAAGCTTTGGGTGGTGAATGAGTTTCCTCTGTAGGGCGGGCCACTGTTCCCTCGTGCTGCTGCACTACGGGATCCAACGGAACCATGGATAGTTAAATTTTGTCAATGACCCAGATTTGCCCCCAAAATGTTATGAGTACTTCCTCGGCCCATAATCCACGCCTGCATCAAGTAGTGAATAGTCTTATGGACTTTGTTGGGTTTAAAAAGGTTGAACAGCCATTTTATGAATTTAGTCCTTAAAAGTATGGGTATCTTTTCTATTTAACTGTGTCAAGCTTATATTTCATCTTTAATTCGCTCTTATGCTTTTAACATCTCAACATTAGCCTCAGGCTGTTCACTGCCAGCTTACTGCATTTTCCAGCTAGTCCTTCATTCCCCGTCTGGCCTGTATTATCAGGGGCCAACACCCATCGCGTACTTTCTCTCACTATCTTGGCCGCTGAATTGTTTCCCTCTGATCAATTCATTCTGCATTATTTTTTAGAGGGCCAAAAAAAACAAACAGCAGCGAGTTGTGAGAAATGAAATCAGCTGAATGACTGGCCCTGGTTAAACTGGAAGACTTACGGATATGTGGAAAACTGTGTGCTCAGAGGCACAGTACACCGGAAACACACAGACACGTCAACATGAGTCATGTAACCATTAGTTTCAACAGTATTACAACATCAGCCAAGTTCTGAGAAAAATAATAATGCCTTTCAAAAATCTTGACGGAAACCAGCATAATATGTTTTGCTCTCCCTGTGTCCTAAAGGTGGTTATCTTTTCTTTGCAGACAGTTTTGAAAAAGAAGTATCCTTTTACAGATATTTCTTTATCTTTCGAGACGAACGAACAATGGCTGTAAAACATGCTCTCACCTGTAAGCCTTTACACTTGGCAAACAAATACTCGACAGGTTGAGGCCAATATCTACCCAACAGGGCCAGCCTGCTTTGATGAAAGAGATCATGGTTAAAAATTAACTGTTCATACAACTGCTGTCATGTGCATTACACTGATGTTCAGTCTTAAATTTGGAATGAGTCAATACACTTGCACTAAGCTTTATCAATAAGGTGTTGTGGACCATTAAACCAGTGACAAGAAAATAGTCAGTAGATTAATAACCTTGGTGGAAGTCATTCCTCCAACAGAAGCAACTTTGTAATGATTACAAACTCAGAAAATGACCAGCTGTAAATATGTGTGTTATATATATATATATATATATATATATATATATATATATATATATATATATATATATATATATATATATATATATATATATATATATGTG
>CAAKHC010002426.1:19683-42350 GCA_901007825.1 Macroramphosus scolopax
TTGAAAGCATCTATTCCCTCACAGTTCGGCTTTTCCTGTTCCAGGTTTTTTTTACACCCCAAAATGTAAAAACAATTCTCAGCGTGGATCAATTTTAAATGAAGGTAGAGCGTGTTGTTGCTGTGAACAACCAAGCATCACCAAAACCACCAAAACCATGCCTACAAAACGAGCCTTTACTCATCTCACAAGGTGCTCATTGGTATTGTAACCGGTGTTTGTAACCCAGAAGAGGAAGGAGAGGAGATTCAGTCTTTTTGTTACTGTGTGTTTTTGTGTTACGACCGATAAAAAAGGTGCAAGTCCTTTTCACAAGTAAATTGAGTTCTTCATATTATCCAGCTTGATGGTTTCAGGCAGTTGGTCTTGCTCGGTGTGGTGATGTCTTTGACTGGCTGCAGCTATTGTTGCACAGGCGAAGGCTCACCAAGGTTAAGGTTAATTTTATATTTTCCGTAACGTTAATGTAGTCTAATACAAAACTCTGGTGCACAGAATACCTGAATCCATCCACTCTGGTTTACTGCACACCGTGTGAACGGATCCCGACAGGTACAATCTCTTGTTGAAAGCCGGATAAAAATAAGCTCAGGTGGCGATAAAGTTTACGTAGAAATCTACATGTTGTTTTGGATGAAGGGGAAAACGAGATATGACCTCATCTAACACGTCACCATGGAAACACATCAACACAAGTTTCAAACATCTTCTCTTCGGAAGGCGTTTGAAAAATGATCCGTTTGAGAGGTCTATAATTGTGTTTGCGTGTGGATGAGAGAAGAATACACAACTATCCATACTGATGTGGACATCGCATTAGATCCAACATTTCCCTGAACCCAAACATCAGAATTCCATATGACCTCAACTCCCAACCAGCTCATCTATATGGATATTCAGAATCAGACAAGCGAATGAAGCGGACTCACATGTTTTATTCCGACAGAAGATGTGTGATGATTAAGTCTTTTTACAGAGAGCTCGGACTCTACAGGGATATTTAAAAATTTCAGAGCGTCTGCCCTGACCAGCAGGATGAAATCCCCCCGGAGTCGAGACACCGGTGGTGGCGGGTGATGATCCCGCCGACACTGATAGACTGAAGGAGCTCCTGAAACTGATGATTCTGAGCTGAGACGGGGAGGTGAAGGGAGCAAATATATTTAAAAGCAGGTGTGTCGCTGAGCTATTGGATAGATGTGATCAGCTGACGAGAACAGCTGATACCTCAAATGAAATGACGGCGCCAAAAAAAAGACAGCTAGACGCTAATGAGGATGAGACAGGGGTGACTGACATGATATAAGAAATGATGCAGGACTTAAGCATGCAAGAGGATCTAGGTTCCTCTAGCCTGATATAGTTATAACAAAGGCTTAGAGATGAAATATCTGACTAAAATGTCTTTTCTTTGAAGGCTTGCATGCCTTCGCAGTGATAAAACATACAGTGGAGCGCACATGCACACAGGCTCTCACACACAGAGCAGAAAATAAAAGGTCTCTTTAATAGTGTCTCAACATGCAACAAGGGAGATCGTAATGCACTAATGTACTCAGATATCCAAGAGTATGTCGTATCTGAATCTACATCTCCACAATACATGTATATATTTAGATAAATGGAGTGTGTGTACGGATGATATATGGAGGGAGGGGATAGTGTGTGTGTGTGTGTGTGTGTGTGTGTGTGTGTGTGTGTGCTTTCGGGAAGGGAAAGAAGATAGAGAGAGGAAAAGAGAGAGTGCCACTTTGGAGTAAAGCTGTCATTACTCCGGCTGGCGCACTCCCTCATAAATACTGATAATGAGATGCTTTCAGCAGCCTAATCATTTGCCAATGCAGCAGTGGGTCATGTGAGAGGAAAAACTCTCTATCCTCTACTTCTGTCTGGAGATGACACTGGAGATTCTATTAAGTCATTACCCGAACAAGTCTCATCGAGCAGCGTCGTAGGAAACCGTCTGTTCTGTTCTGCTATGTGTGCCAAGGAATATCGAAACAGTTTCTTGTTCTGCGTCTGCTTTGCTTCATAAACAAATAATACAAAGTTAGAAAAAGGGGGAAATCTGCAGGCTTTGCTGAATATCTTCCTCTTGATGTTGTAATCTAACTTGTTATTCCTGTGGGGCTCTTGTATGACGTTGCATTCTTGGTTCCAACTTTATTTTTCCAAGTGAGAAAACTCTTTAAAAGAGTTGTTATGAACAGACAAATGATGTCATCCTGCAACAAAGATGCACCAGATCAGAGAACTCTCACATCGGCCTTTTAGAAATGGAAATTGAGCTTAATTGAAGCACTTGAAGTTTCCCTCTGAGCCGCTTCAGATGCTTTTCCTTAATCTGCCCGAAATCTGAAGTTTGTCTATTCAAAGCAGATGTTACATTACACTTGTTTTTACAGAAAGAGAGTGTATTTGTATTTGTTTGTGTGTGGGTCTGTGTATTTTGAGTTTCGCTCTCATCATTTTCACTAACAGGTTGACTGTTTGCCGTCCCGAACGAGGTGGGGAGTTTCCCCTCGGCAGGACGGCCACATGAAGGGCTTCAGAAGCCCCTTCAGCTTCTGCCCCTTGGCTCCGAATGAACTGAGATCTCTGGAGGCATTCCCAGGATAAAATAAATAAGAAAATACCTTTACAAGGAACCAGTGAAACTCCATAATATGTGTCTTTCCTATGGGCCATCACTCTAACGGTTTGACCTGAGAAGCTCTATAAAAGCACTGTGCAGCAGGTCATCTGCTGCTTCCTGGTTTCCAGCAGCTATTAAACAGCATCCCGGATCATCTTCATAGTCACGACATGTTGCCTCTCTCTGACTCCGCGGTGATTGGACGGACGCCGGTGTCCCCAGCGATAAGAGAGGAATACATTGAGGAGCTATTGTGGTTTTCTATGGTCTCACGGTGTGTTTACTGGGTCTGCTTGATTGCCTCTGTCCAAATCACAGTGTTCAGGCAGGCAGGCAGGGCAGCGGTCTACAGGGACGGGCCCTGTTGCGGACTGTCCCAACGTGCTAGGAATATTCAGTCAAACCTCTGGCTCTGAGGGGGAGCCAGAGGGGGAACCAGAGGGGGAACCAGAGGGGGAACCCATCAGTAAACACAACAGACTGGGAGACATGGATTTGTGCCATAGACTGTATAAAAGATATGGACAAATTTGATTAATTTAATCAGTGAACAGACATTCAACAAACAAGGTTACTTCTCTGAGTTAGAATGTGATGAACGCTAAAGCCCAACGTCGTTCAAGCTTTAAATACTTTCAGTCAATCTGTTTTCCCTTGTAATCTCCTGTGCAGTTATTTTTCAAAAAGGGCTCGTGAGTGTTTTCTGAAGATTCGTGGAATTCACCTCCGTGGTCGTGGTTTGATAGCAGGTCTGGTCCTCAAGGCTGGCTCGGCTAACCTCGCTAACCGGGGCGTTAACATCGGCACGACTTACCAGAGCAAGCCACCTTCACACTCACTTACCAATTTATTAGGTACACCTAGATAAAGCTAAAATATTAAAATACAGAGCCCCACACCCCCCATGTTTGGAGGATTCTGTCCGTTTGTGCGAGTGAAAGTTTTGACCCTATCTCAGTGGACTGCGGTGACTTGATGTTGTTTAGACTCATCTCCTTGCACCCCCCACCACACACACACTCACCCTGGAGACCTGCCTTTGTAGCAACACCAGCATCCTTTTCACTGCTCCGCTGCATCCATATCGCACTAATGATCATGGGAGTGGACAGCTGCTTAATGCAGTAGTGTCATCAGCGCTGCCTTCTGATAGCGGCTCCATTGCACTTGACAGGACTCAAATGTATCTGCTCCACACGAGCCCCCCACATTTAGCAGATCGACTAATGTGATTTCGGAACACCTCGGTTAAGGTGTATGAGATGTGTGTGCCATATCACATTTGCAGTGCAGGCTCGCGAGACACATCATGTATGTAGTGTATGATTACAAAAATGGCCCGTATCATTTTTCACTGTGTGTGAAGCCCTCAGTGACATGTTGAGCAAGTTATTCCCATATCATGATATCAACAACGATGTACTATTATTTATATAATACAGGAGGATACTGAAACTTCTTTCAACCACCTTCTTCTTTCTCCATGCTTGTCACACTCATGGTGACTACTTGACGACCCTTCATACACTGCTGGTGATGGTCACCTGATCGCGGTATGCCCAGTCATCCAATCATGCGCTGTCTCTTATACTCTGCTGGAGTGCTCCTGTCCGGTACCGCTGAAATAACAGCCGAGCAGTTGGAATAATACTGCCCAGTACAGGTTTCAGTAGAAGGGAAGGTACAACCCGCCCAAGGTGAACATGTGGGATTTTGAATATTTAGGTGTTCACTTCCCTTGCATGTCTTAGGTTCGTTTAAAGGGTTGGTTCACACAAATCGCAACATCTCCGAACCAGATCTGAGTTCCTCAGAGTGGTGTATAGCCTTGTGTGCATTAAGTGAATTAACTGGATTTCAGGAGGGAGATTTTGCTGTTAAATTTTGGCAAATTATTCACCTTCATTGTGTTAATGTAGGAATCTCAGACCCTGAGCAATAATAACAACAGTATCTCTGGGACTACACAGCATCAGAGGCAAAACAATGTTTGTTTTTTCTACGTTTTGTCCGGTGTTGTCGGTGGACTGCCCCTTTAAATCTAAAGGAATAAATGGGACCGATTTGATGTACTTATGTGAGAACATCAGGGGATGGACCACCACAGCTCCTCACTCATCTCAGATATGTCAGTCTCTCTTATCCGGTGCCTCTGTCTCTCCCTTCCCTTCTCTTTCTTTTCCTTTCTCTCCGTCTCTCCTCCCGTCCTCTCCTCTTGCAGTTCATATTTCAGTTTGCTCCCAGGAGCTCGCAGGTCTGTGCCAGACGGAAATTCGCTGAGGCTGCAGGAGCCCCCTTGGAGGCCACATGGAGGAGGGACAGGAGGGGAACAATCAGGCCCAGTCCTCCCTCACTTTCCCTCTCTCTTATTCTCTCCTTCTCCCATGTACTTTTTTCTCCCATTCCCCCCTTGTTTCCTCTCCGTGTCTCCTCTGTATCCAGCCTGCCAGGCTACACAGGTCCTCAGGGTGACTTGCTTTTGGCTCCGGTCCCTCAGCACAGAGCCCCTCTCCTCCTTCTCTCCCAGCTTCCCTCCACTCCTCCTTCTCCTCCTCTCATGCTCCTGCCCCTCCTCCCCACACCCGCCGCCGCCGCCTTCCCTCGCCAGCTCTCTCCCGGGGGGGAAGACGGTGAGGCCATCCAGTCCCGAGCTGTCCATCAGTGAGGGTGTTTACTTGTAGTGTGACAGGCCGACACATCTGGAGCGCATATTCACTAGTGTTCACACTCTTCTCCCTCCACTTCTCCCTCTCACTCCGCGCTGGCTCTCTCCATATATCCCTGCCACCAGACACATTCCTCCAGCTCACTTCAGGGCCTTTTGTCGTTGTTATGGCAAGCCCACCACTAACTTTAATATTCTCACTAGAGTAAAAGACACACAGAAAGATTTGTTTTCATTCATTTTTTTGTATTTCTTTCGCTCCTCTGGTGTTTTTTCAGATGCATGACAGAAATTGGAGTTAACCACTGGCAGGGGAGGTGGACAGGGGGGGGGGTTGTGATGGGGAGCAAAAGCCTTCTTGTATCCATACCTTTCCTTCTCCTCCTATCCTCCATCTATATCCCTTTGCTTTTTTCCCTTTTCAGTAACTGCATATAAATTACAGCAGCTCCTCCGCTCCTCTTTGGAAACCCATGACTACTCGGTCTAATGAAGTGACACTCTTTCCTCATCCTGTGTCTCGCTCTCTGTCCCACCCTGCACCACCGCTGCCCCTCTCCCTGGCTCGCTCGTCCTACAACCCACCCACCCTGCGTGTTTTCCCAACATTCCTGTGCTGGTGTGTGACTGTGATGGCTTGTCATCTCGCAGGAATGTCCTGCTCTCCCACCTCGTCCCCCCGATTTGGCGTGAAGCATTTGCTCCTGGTTTCCGACTCTGCGCTTGTACACACACACAAACACACACACACAGGCGCACACTTGAAATGCAAGCTTTTAAAATGTGTTCATGCAGATGGTGTCCATTGGGCTGCATACCTACCCTTGGCGTGCGTCCACAACAAGCACAGCCATTCTCAGATAGTCCCCAGCTTGGTTTTCAACTTTAGAAAGTGTGCACAAGTTATTTTATCGTATGTTGCCTGTGGTAAGAAAGAGCCATTACTCTCTATGGTAAAAAACAAGGAGGTCTCTATATTATTCTACATATAGTTACATATATGCACACTTATGATCTATAAAAAACTCAATTTGCAGCTCATAAACTGAGGTAATGCGGTATTGTGGAGAATGTTTTTTAATAAAATGATATGCTGAGTGTAACAAATTTTACAAAAATGTACATTGTTCCCTTCGTAACCTCCATGACTGCTAACAACAACAAGACTTTGAGACTTTCCTGCAGTCTAAGCATGTTTTAGTCTCTGCTGTCCACATATTGTGAGGACTTATCAGAGGCCTAATGGCACAAAGGAACATACCACACTCAACGACCCGAGGGAGCACTTTCATTGGAAGGCAATAAGGGAGAATACGACGTGCATGTTTGCATTTATAAATGTGTGTGTGTGTGTGAGCACACGCGACACAGTCTCCTGATTGGCATCATCCTCTGGAACAAGTCTGGCTCCTTCTAGATCCGGTTGACGCGTGTGCATGTGTGTGATTATTTGTCTGTGTGTGTGTGTGTGTGTGCGTGCGTGCATGTGTGTGTGTGTGAATGTGCAGGAGATATCACCAGGCTCTCATGTTTATTCAGCTCAACGCCTGGATGACCAGGACTTATCCGCTGTCCTGATTACCCTGCCTGGCCTGCCACCATTAATCCTTCAGAGACCTCAGACCCCTTAAACAGCCCTATCTTACACACACACACACACACACACACACACATGCACACACGGAAACACACATAGCCACACAGGCATGTTCTGTATATATATCAGGGACACATTGTATTCTTCATTTACATACACATGGAATATTCACCTTCCTTTCCTCTGTTTTATCAGTGTTGTCCTCAGGTCAGAGTGTGTGTGTGTGTATGTGTGTGTGTGCTTTGTCATTCGGGAACCTCTTTGACATCTCTCTTGGTCTCTGATCCCTCCGGTTGCCAATAACTTGTGTGTGTGTGTGTGTGATAGTCTGCGTGTGTGAGACGGAGAGGATTCAGTCCAATTGCGCAATCGTATTTTATCTATCAACTCCATTAGCTCTCTGTGAAGGCACACACAATTATATTACATGCCACTTTCTTTTCCCATAAAAAAACAGAGTCACAAGATCTTTTCCATAAGGGGCCTGTTGGAACAAACCGAGTGTGCATGAGTGTGAGTTTGTGCATTCAGGCCACCAGGATTCTGTTCTGTAATAGTCACTGTGCCAAGACATAATATTGACCATGGCTGTGTTCCCTACTCTGGTTTTGCCCATAATAAATGATGCAGATTAGAAAAGTAGAAACACATTGGGTTGATAAGTAGCCTTTGGCGCTTGCTTGTTATGCCATTGAGGAGGGGGCTTACTTTTCCCACTTTGCCTCAATTCTGCAGTATTGCAGTGTGACTCAAGGGCAGAGACGCCGTGTGTGTTCACTTGTGTGTGTGTGTGAAGTTTTAACCGTGGTCTGTGTATGTTTAGAGCGAGCGGATGGTGAGGGTGTTTGGACTCTTAAGGAATGAGGATGGTGTGTGTTGCCAAGTCCCATTTGAATACACACACAGTAGGGAACCCTCTCATTATAAACAGGAGCTCATAGGTGTGAGTGTGCTTGCATTCACATCACTATACAACCATAAAAAAAAAGAAGAAGGGTGACATTACAGTGAACCAGTGCAGCTGCAATAAGACCCGGAGTGGTTCGTATCTTATCTAGGAAATATCTCGGAGAAGGAACACAAAGTTGAAAGCTGTTGGGAGGACATTTGTTGCCATTTGAAATGTTCCCTATGAGGTGAAACGTCTGTTGACACACACTGTTTCCTTTGTCTCTCACTGTTTGCCTCCTTCTACCTTTCCACCTCATTCCCTCCTTACTCTCTTTCATTTTCAGTAGGGGTGGGGGGTGGGGGGGGGGGGGGCACTTGACCACCTGAGAAGACAAACACACACATACACGAACACACATATACACAGAAACACACAAAGTCGTCTCCTCTGGCTCCTTCCATTTCTCCGACATCGCTCCCTCTCTCCCCTCCTGTCCCTGTCTTCTCCTTTTTCTCATAACAAATAACAGAGCAGAATTCCCCTCGCTTCTCTCCTGGGGAATTTTCATTACCGCCCAGTCCCCCTGCCCAGAAGGACTCCCCGCCTTGAACTGTTCAACAGCTGTGGTGTGGACACTCTCTTCCAAAACAGGCCCACTGTTCACAAACACCCGCCGGACTCAGGGTGGGGACTCTGTGTCAACCTCCGCAGCTCCGAAGCCTGAGCTTCCCTCGCATGTGGCCTACCCCATGGCCCCCTCACCTGGGGAGGGAAAGAGGCCTGATGCTGCACCCTCTCCTCTCCTCTATTAGATTGAGAACAGCCTTCAGTGGGCTATTGTGCATCAGAGGAACAATATTAAAGGGACAGTTTATTGCATTTATTGCAGTTTTGGCCACGATTTGAATTATAAACAACAAAGTAATTGCTGAAAAATGGGAATATGGCAACACTGCAAGAACAAAATTTGATTTGGCAAAACACGAGAGCAGCAGACAATCAGACAGAAAGTGAGTGTACTGTTTGTATCATGATAATATGGCTTCCTGGCAAAAAAGAAGCCAAAATATGCCGGATAAGGACGCTACCATATTGTGCGGGTGATGCAATATGGAACCAGAGTCTGTGATCAGGAAGTGGAGGTCCGTCCGACCCAAACCGCGAGTGTTTACTGCAAAACAAGACATTTTAAAACACACACTCATGATTACGGAAAGTTAGCATAACATTCCCTCTCAACTCTCTTTTGTACAATTCCCCCAAAAGTGTGATAAAAAGTACCTAAAATGATGCAAACCATCTTTGACCAAATGTATTCGACGTGTAATGAATTTTTACTTTAGCCAAAGACTAGTCGCGGGGATTCATGACCAATACTGAAACCTGCCACCAGGGGGCGATTGAGGCGAGCTGCTACGGCGTCCATGTGGCTGGACGCAGTAGCAGTATCTAATAGATAGATAGTCTCTTCCCTTAGTAAGAGGCGAGGTGCCTTAATCAAAGACTATTACTCATTGCATGCTGTGACGCCCCACAGCCAAATGCAAAGCAGCTTAAATTAAAACACACTTCATTTAAATAGATGAAAACTACATGGGAGATGAGTCGCCATGTATTCCCGCCTGGCGACATTTATTTCTGTTGGATCAGCATAACATGATTTGCTGGCTGGAGGGGTTTTCATAAAGGTGGCGGTGTGTTTGTTGCAGTGTGTCTGTGTGTATGCGTGTGTGTGTGTGTTCAGTTCCTATCTCAAGTCTTCTTTGGAAGAAGTTAGGAACACTTGGCAGCAGCGACTGTGGAAGTCCCCAGCAGTTGGGCCCCAGCCCGTGTGTGCGTGTTCACGAAGGAAACGGACCATTTGACTGTACTGGAGCAGGGACAGGATCAGTGTGTGGGAGGTATTCTGCTCATATACCAGAACTGGGATTATTAGAGACCCTTTCCTGGCATTGATTTAACCCCTGAAATGCATCTCAGGTCTTAAAAATTATAGTTTTAGAAGAAATATAAACATTTATGCTTAAAACGGACCTACACCTTTACCTTCAATTGTAATATAGGAGCATGTTCGGAAAGGAAAAGTACTTTATCTATCACTCTTTATAGTATAAAGGGAAAATGCAAAAACGGTAGCACATGTCAGGGATTACAAAAGACAGTTCACTCGTTGCCTCACGTCACAATTGGCAGTATTTCTTTCACAGTAAAACCATAATTCAGTCATTGCTCTGATCATTAGTCGTCTACTCAACCAAAAAAAATGTTGTCCCGAAGTCTCTTAAAGCCATTTCAGTCCGGACATGCTAATAAGAGGAGGAAAAGAAATTAGTTAATCATTTATTGTGAACAGAAAAATCTGCTCAGGAAGTAGATCCGCATGGGAAGTGGTCTAATGAATAAGGTGCTTCCTATATGAAGCAGACTTCCCCAGGAACCTGGAAACCGGTGGTGGTGATGAAGAATGGAGCTCCATGTTAAAATGACTTCATAGGTTTGATCGGAGATGACAGCAGAGAGAGTTTGGCAGCTTAAGGTGAGAACGTGACAGGTTGCGATTGGATAAGGGAACAATGACTTAGTGGAGTTTAGATATAGTGGGACACTGCTGGTGACTTAAAGGGACATGCACACAGAGGTCGTCTTATAGAAAGAAGATGGGATATGCAAACAAAAGACTCTTCTCTTAGCTCAATCATTAGCCAAGAGAATAAGGCATGCCATCCTACTGCTCTGAGAAGTCTGTTAGAGGTACAGCCATGTAGTGAAATGGTGTATTTGGTTAGGAGACACCTGGCCTGCATGGAGATTCTGGAAACACTATAAGGCTGCTGCTCTTGACCCCCGGCCCTCTCTCCCCCTGTGCTCTTCTCTCCAGTGGACTGTTTTGCTGCTGTCCCCCCGTCTGTCCACATTCCTTTCACCAGGATACCTCTCCATCCTGTCCCAAAGGAGTGTGTCGGTCTTTGTGTGTGCCTGAAGTGTGTATGTGTGTGTGTGTGTGTGTGTTTGTGTGTGTGTGTTGAGGCGGTGGCCTACAGGCCTTGCCTCTGGTCACTTTATTAAAGTGTGTTTTAATTTACTTCTGTGCTCCTGTGAGCCCCTGTATCCTGACATACACACACACACACACACACACACACACACACACACACACACACACACACACACACACACACACACACACACACACACACACACACACACACACACACACACACACACACACACACACACACACTCACACACACACACACACACACACACACACACACACACACACACACACACACACACACACACACACACACACACACACACACACACACACACACACACACGCACACACACACACACACACACACACTCACACACACACACAGCAGGAACGTCTCCTGAGACATGGCTTATTAACTCTGCTCCTGTCTGTCATAGAGTTTTGTGTGTGTGTGTGTGTGTGTGTTTTTGTGTGTGTGTGTGTGTGTGTGTGTGTGTTGACTTCCGAACCACATTCCTCCGTGTGGTCTGGTCACGTTGATTTTCAGAATCCTTTTAATGCTGCCACACAGTGTCGAGCATTTGAATACTTTCAGTAGCAAGGATGAGCACACACACGTTAAACACAGATATGTCGTCATTGCGCTACGCACACACGCTTGCAGTCATATATGGTTTTTGATCCTCCGTGAAGTCTCTGCGGGATCAAACCCCGAGCACGGCCGACACATAATGTTATTCTGACAATTAACATGGTGAAAATTGAAATTGGTCATATACCGCTTAGCCATACTTCTATATTAGGCAACGCAATTACTGCAAAATCAGATTTACACAGAGACCAAACAGAAGGCGTGTGACCTCAGAGGACTAGAAGAAAACTGATGTCATGATTTTTCATCTGTATAATCCTGAAAGACTCATCATGACCTGTGTCTACCTTCAGTGCTGCGTATCTCCATCTGACACATTTCTTCCATAATTCATGTGTCTCATAAGGCCCCCCTGTACATTATTCCCGGAGTCTGTCTCACTATTAAATATGGAGGGAGGAGTTGAAGCATGTCTCACAGGAAGGGAGAGGAGTCATGTTAGGCTATCCTAAGGTCCTGGTGTGTGATGCTGGGGCCTCGGGCCCTCCGACTAGTCTCTCAGCAGAGGCTCCAGGGCACAGCCGGAGGGGCTTTTCTGTGCGCGCTTGCAGCTGTGTGCTTGTGTATGTCACTGTGTTTCTTAGGGACTTTGGTAAGCTGCATAAAATAGGATGCAATGCGGCATTTGGTTTCATGTGTGTATCCTTGTGCATGCACATGATCGTCCGTCACCATGGTGATGTGCGTGTCCTTAGTTAAATCTGGAGGAGCTGACCTAGCCTGCTTTACATGTGTCACTTATGAGTCGCTTGTGAAAAATGTATTAAGAGTGTGCAAGGGCCGGCTTGGGTAAGCAAGGACTGGGGGAGTAAGATAGAGGGGGGATGCAGGAGAGAGCAGGGGGGGGGGGAGGAAGGGGCACAGCTGTAGGGGATTAATGCCCAGAGTGGAGGAGCTGGAGCCCAGGAATGTTCCCCAGCGCCCCTCAAGAGGGAGGTGAAGAGGGAGGGAGTGCAAGGAAAGACAAGGGCAGAGGCCTCAGATGTGTCCTGTACTGCACAAGCTTAATGTAGGTTTGTTTGAATACAAGGGGTGGTGGGGTGGGGGTATTTCATCCTTGTCAGTCTTATCCACTGTCTCAATCTGCCCCCCCCCACCCCACCCCTCCCCGCCCCGCCCTCGCCTCGCCTCGGCCCACCCACCCACTCGTCTTCAGGCACTTTGGCACTGATCAGCAACAGTTCCCAAAACTTCTGCTCTCCTTTTGCTCCTCCCTACTTTCTGTGTCACATTCTTTGTCTCGTGAGCGCAGTGATTTATGGACAGACACAGGAAGCGATGTGTGTGTGTGTGTGTGTGTAATTGCACGGTTCCAGTCCGGAGTGAGGACAGGGACATCCATCAGACGCTCTGTGGCTGTCACTAAAACATTGATCAGTTTATTCCACTCATGATCTCCCCTCTGTGTTCATCACACCGTCAGCGGTGGCCTTAAGCTTTGAGGACTGCGATCACTTTATTTAAACGTGGCTCTGATTTTAGGGGAGCTGCATTCTTATTTATGGTGTTTCGGCAGAACTGGTTTCCTCCTCCATGCATTCACTGTGTCACTCCACTCAGCTCCAGGTGTTGACAGATGTCAGCGGCTACCCACTAATTTCCCTGTGACACGTTCAATGGGGCCGCACTGATCCCCGGTGACGATTATGAAGAGGGCGACCGCGGCCTGTTGTCGTGATGATAAATCTTTACGTCCATCTTCCTGCCTGCTCACCCATGTTCCTCCTTCCCCATTTGTGAAACCACTCCACCTGGTTCGGACAATTACCTCACATCCACTCGTCACCCCGTCACTGCCTTAACTCCTCTTCCAGCCACTTAAGTTGTGATGGGCTAAAAGGGATGCTGCAGCCACCGCCTGGCCCCGACACTGTGATTAGATGCTCAGAATTTTGTTGACAGCCCATAAAAAAAAAAGCGCGGTACCCTCTCATTGTGTGTCTGCGTGTTTAGAAGTGTGCTAAAAACCGTACTCCGCCTCAGCGGAATTTACCACAACTGCCGGGTGTCCGTCCATTAATGTCTCTGCATGTGTTTAAGCTCTTTCCAACTGTCCTTTCTAATAACCGCTTCCATTTGAAATGATTTGCTCAAGTGAAATTTAAAGGGAAGCCTTCGAGTTGTTGATTTTTGCTCACAAAGCTAACATCCTGCACTGTTCACCTCGCCTTGCCACCAAGTACAAGCTCAGGCAGACACTCGCGGTGCTCTGCAGCAGGGCGGGGTGGGACAGCATGCCAGCCAGCCAGCCAGGAAAGATCCTGGTCTTACAGGGATGCAGGTCTCAACACATCACTGCTCAGTCACTGACGCTAATGCTAACACTCATTCCCCTCTGCCTCCCAAGACCTGATCCACTTCAGATGGAGATGAAACAGTTAATTAGACACATGGCCAAAAATATATTTTTTTTCATTGCACACACTTAAATACAAATTTATGCTTCCTCTCGCTGTCATTAGCCATGAGAAGGACTTCAAACACCAGGTGATATCATAGCAGCCCTTCGAACAAACAGTTTGCAGTTTCCTTAATCTTCACATGACTCCGCAGCACTTAGCCGGTGCCTAATTGCCAGGGAAAGTTTTAACATCTGCTTTTATTCAATAGCCTTTATTGGCATGACTCACCCTCGAAGCTACTGCCAGACGCTTTCTACACCCGGCATCACGCGTAAAAAAAAACAGAGAGGGAAAAACAAAAATGTAACCAAAAACTAATAAATAAATAAGGTACGAGCACTTAGTCCTCGCAGGGTTTCATAATTCCAAACCCATGAAGAAAGCATAGGATAACTAGGGGAGTGAAAGGCCGTGCTGCCATATTTACAGTGGTAATCATTAAAGGTGAACGCAGTCGGAAGAGAGGTGCTGATGCAACATCGGGATTTGCCTTTTGGCCCTGCAGTGTCATTTCATGTAACCTATTTATTTCCTGTCTTGCTAACATGCAATTGTAAGAAGCACCATGGATTCTTTTAATTAGACGGAGTCGTATGAGAATATATATATAATATATCCACGCAGCCACAGGAATCCTTTTTCTTTTTTTTTCCATCTATTTTGAATAGATTTGATAAAGTGTTCTCAATTAGCTTATATAATCCAGCGCCACAATAAAACCTTCCCTGAAATGTTTCAAACTGTGCATGCGTAGAAAAACGTGTTCAGGGACTTAATGGGAATGAATAATTATTGTTTCCAAAAAAGCTAATATTGGTTTATTCCGTCACAGCTGCGGGGGCATTGACGACCTGTGATGCCGCTGATACGGGACAGCTCCTCATTAAGCCATTCAAAACAAAAAAAAAAGTTATTTAGAGTGTGTCGTGTGTGTTCCTGTGTGTGTGTGTCAGTATGTGTGTGTGTGCGTGTGGTCGAAGCAGGTCACCACGACCTGGTCACTATGCGAGATCATGACAGAGGAAGGGAGGAAATATGGAGAGAGAGAAAGAGAAACTTTTTATCTGTAAAAAGAGTCTTTTTTAAAGCCAGCAGGGTTGTGTTGCACCATCTGGTCCTCACCAAACCTGGCCCCGACTGCTAAAGCTGTTTAACAATAAATAATAGAATAATAATCAGTCTTTAAAATGGACTATAAATCTGCACGCATCCATGCGGCTGCAACTACGGCCGTTCCCGCGTTGCTTGAAAACAACCTCCTGCTGTCTTGCAAATTTTGCAGCATGTATCATTTATTATTTTGGCGTCACAATATGGAGGATCAAATCAAAAGAAAAGGCCGTTTCACATGCACAGAGATAAGAAAATTAAGAAAATGCACAAGAAAACGCCGACTGCCAAGCAGTCACACATAATACCTTATAAGAAAAAAGCAGTCGGCTTGGAGGAGAAACTTGGACGGCCGAGTCAAAAAATCCTAGAAAAACACATCTGTGGTGAAGTACGGTCTTTATTTCATTCATTCCAAGTAAAATCTGCTCTTGCCAGGATTATGTTATACAGCTGAAAGACCTGTGATCTGACACCGCGCCAAGGAATTTGTGTAGTGAAGGAAAGACAAGGAGGGACTGATAAGAGGGACATGATTTGTAGGGTAAGTCGGGAACAGGCAGCGGGATGAAGAGCAGCGTCCAGGAGGAAGAGGTGAGGGTACAGACGGACACAGACGTACAGCGAGAAGACGGAGAAGAAAGTTTAAAAAGTGGATCAGTGAGGAGGTGAGAGCTGGGTGGAGTGTTTTTAGGTGTCTGGCTGTAACAGCATGGGTCTCTCCCCTGACACCTCCACAACTTATCATCCCCGCATTCCTGCACAGGGACACTCCCCTGCCCACTGACACTCCGGTCTCTCCCTCCCTGTGTGCGTGTGCGTGTGTGTGTGTGCTGTTTTAAGTGAAAGGGCACACTGGCCTCCCTTTCCCAGGACATCTGACACAGGAAGATGGTTTGTGTAACACATGTTTATGTACATTTTCGGTGCGTAAGAGCCCGAAAAGAGACATAATAAAAAACAGGTAGAACGAGCGAAAGAAGGGAAGAAGGAAAGTAGTGTAGCTCTGCGATGAATTTATAAAAAAAAAAAACAATTTCCCTTCACCATCTTAGCGGGGCCTTAGGTTGCGGCAGAGAGTACAGAAAACATCTCAGGGATTTCCTGCCATTCAAAAACCGCCCCTGAGTCCCCTCTCCAGCTCCAACTCCACATTCTGTCCACCTCCTTGAAGTCCTTGAAGGGAGGGGCGTGGCTGCAGACCCTCGTTACTAAGTTCATTAAGGCATCCAGCCAGAGGAAGCTCCCTACGAACTCTGCTGATTACAGGCAGCGCGGTGGACATTGTGATGCTGAGCGGTGACAACGGCGGAAAAACAGGCAACCTGACCTGCTTTATACTCACTGTGTTGATGTTACCCTGTTATAATAAAATGCTAGTTGGATTCAAAAATGGAAAGACCACCTCAGAACAAGTGCTAACGGAGTTAACATTTATCTCATCGACTCATAAGAAGGATCTGCTTTCATTCTGAGCTAACGGGGACTTGATAGTGTAATAATTGATTGTGAGGAGACAAACATCTGTTCAAAGAAAATACCTGATGAGCATAAAAGAAGAGGAAACATTCGACGGTCCTTCAGAGACGAGTGAGCATCCAAGGAAGTTCTGAAATCGAACCTCCGTTGATGAATGCAGTATGAGATGAACTTTGATACGAACTGAATGAATGGGGGAAATAAAACATCTGGCTGGAGGACGGAGACACAGGAAAGATTCAGAAAAACAGTAGTAGACTGAAACTGCATGCAACAAATTAGCAACTGCATGATCTTATCACATTCTACCGATGCATGTAGGATGTTTAATTAAACAAAAGAAAGACCACAAGAAGGTATGTTAATCTCTGCTATACTGCATGGCTGACTGACGACCCACAACTGGTGAGGAGTTACAAGAATAACTTTGCAGTTTGATTCATGCAGCATTCTCAGGTGGAAACGCGTAAACCTGTGCGATAGATAGATTTTATTTACAGGTGTGCGTGACCCCCCCCCCAACAGCTTGAGTGTTTTACCTCCTCTGTTACAGACAGCCTCCTTCTTGCCTTTGAGGGTGTGTGTGCCTTTGAGTCACCGGTTGGCTCGTACAGGCACCGGAGCTGGAGGGCAAACAAAAAAAAAACTGATGGAACCACAGTTGGCATAGCAGAGGGCCGGGGGAGTGGGTGGCTCTCTAAAGTTATCTCTTTGAAAGGAAAGTGTGTGTGTGCAATTGTGGCTACAAGGAGTGTGTGTTGGTTTACTCCTTCAATCCCGGCCGCCTATAGCTGCACATTAAGGGGACTTTGGTTAGTAGAAGGAGGTCATCAGATGACGTATGCAGGAGAGAATGCAACACCTCTTCTCTTGTGATCTAATTGTGTATAATTTGTGACGCAGCACTCGAATTAATGTGATAGTTCCTTGGATGGTACATTTAGTCTTGTGTTCTTACATGAATACGTGCAAACAGACTCGAAGTTGCAGCAGAGCTGATAGCGCTTTGACTAATTTCTGGACATTGCCTTTTCTTACTCAACCCTGCCTGATGTGCCGGTCCCGTGGTCTACCCCGTGTGTCTGTGCATGAATTTGTATTTTCCAATGTGTATATGCAAGTGTATATATTAGTGTGTGTGTGTGTGTGTGTGTGTGTGTCTGCCAAGCCCCTGTGCCCTCCCCTGTCTCCACGCCTGGATGCTAACCGCTAGTGAAGGCTAGCCAATTATCCCCAATCAAGCTACCCTCTCTGGAACTGGCGCGAGAGGAAGCTCCCACCAGAGCTTATACTAGTCATTATGGGGCACATCCTGACATTAACTTTCTTCTTTACCTCCTGACTTCATATCTCCACATTCTTTCGTTCTCTCTGGTTTCCCTGCTTCCCCGTAAAGCGAAGGCCCGATGCAGCCATTGTCGAAGTGAAACAGCAATCAAACACAAACTAAAAGCACATGGCTGCTAATCCATGCCTTCCTAATAACGCATTAAGGAAACGTCGGGCTGATAATGGAGGGGAGAAGCCGAGTTCACGTCATTGGCAGAGGAGGAACGTGTGTTCAGCTGTGGATGCAGAAGCCTTGTTTGCTTGAACGATCGTAGATGTGTGTGTACCTGCAGGGAAGCTGTGAATTATAGGAGATGTCCCCCCTAACACACACACCTCTCTCGAGACTGAGAGACAGATTGGACGTAAATCAACCATTTACACACATGGACATTCTTTTTTTTTCTTGGTGTGAAAACTTTCCGCTCAGGGAAAACTGCATCACATGACCTCATTTGCGGTGTTCAGTCGTGTTCAGTCAGAGAGCTCCACATGTTTAATGTGAACTGTAGGGTGACATTGCCTCGTCTGTGCTCAGCCAGATCAGCGGCAGGCGGTGAGGGAGACGGGGCGAGGTGTGGTGCCTGTAGGTGATCCACTTCATTCTGCTCCTGTCTTGTTGTGACAGGACCTGCATTAAATGGAGGGAGTCAGTGACGGTGCAGTGACAGGCCCAACCATCCACCCTCCCCCTATGCGTGTGTGTGTGGGAGTTTAAACCCGAATGCAAGCCTCTATGTGCATTTTTTCTTCATCTCTTTCGGACGTGACAACTAAACGGCGCATGAATGGCACTTCCTCCCTCCGCTCATCAAGCTGCGGCCGTGTTATGTTAATGAAAGTTGTATCTATAAAATGCACCATCATTTCATTTCCATATAAAGCACTTACGTGTCAAAGAGGCAAGAGGGCGTGTGCGGCTTCTCAATCACCGCGTTCTGAAAGTTTCACCACATCCAAATGTCACGGAGGGGCTGCGCCTCTCACCAATCAGCTGTTGGGTGTGAGATCAATGAAAAGGTGAGATCAATCACAGCAGATGGCAGCGGGTGGAAAACACTTGTGTGTCTAGTTTATGTGTGATGTTCAATATTCACTTCAGACAATCTCCTTTCTCATTGCGGTGTGTGTGTGTGTGTGTGTGTGCCTGTGTGTGTGTGTGTGTGGTTGGCACGCTGCAAATGTTTGAAGATAAGCTTTCCCCTCTGCAGTCTTTCCCCCTTCTTGCTCCTTCCCTCTCCAGTTCAAGCCAATTAGGTTTGTCTTTTAGCGGAGATTTGGAGTATAAGTTGAACATCAGCACCCTTCCATGTTGAAAGGCACCATCTCAAATTAGTGTGCTCCCCCCCCACACCCCCACCCCCTCCTTCCTATCCAACCTATCACCATCTTCTTTGCTTCTGTGAAGGAACAGAGGCCCCCGGGGCCCTGAAATGTCTCCACACGCTGGAAATTGAATCAAACTGCATCAATCAGGACAACCTTTTTTTTCCTTCCCCCCCTTTCACTGCTTCTTTCTCTCCCCTGTCTTTTTCGCCTGTGTTTGGTGTCTTTAAACAGACTACCAGGGTACACAAACAGCCAGGCGAGAGCACGATTGGATATGACAGCGAAACAGAAGAACTAGAAAGGACTTTTTTTTATTTTTTATTTTTTTTTTACATTTGATGCTTTGAATTAGTGTTGGTTCATTTTTGTCAGGTTGCAAGCGACACTTTCATATAGCACATTGACAATGTTACCAAGCCTTATTAAGACTATCCTGCAGACACACACACACACACACACACACACACACACACACACACACACACACGCACGATTCCATAGCGAGAGATTGTAACTGAAGTTTTTTGAACATCACACACAGAAACTAGACACAGTTTTTTTTTACCAGCTGTCATCTTTTTTTGATTGATCACACAAACGCAACGCACAAACACACACACACATGCACGCACGCGCACACACACACGCGCACGCACACACACACAGATGTACACTGATATTATTATCCTCCTCTTCTGTGGCTCTCTGCTACAAAATGAGTTTGCCCCAACTCCATTAAAACCTGCGCCAGCCTCTCCCCCGACGCCGCCGCCCTATTTGCATGTGCTAGTGAGCCACTCCGTGGAACGAAGGATCTCCTCTCTTCCTCCTCTCCTCCTTCACTCCGTCCCACCGGAATGCGCGATAAGTGGGCAGATGACATTCACGGAGAAACACTGCAATAAAGTGACTCTATCTCCATTCGCTCCTCTCCCCTCTTCTCTCCCTCCATCACTCCCTCTTCACTCTCCCCCCATCAGAGGCAGAAAGGGGATATTGCGAATGACACGGGCAAATCAGCTGTAAATGGGCTCTAATTTGATTGACATCTGGGCTGCTGTCACCAAGGCAGAGGTGGACTTACCCCAACCGGCAGATAGCGAGAAGCATTTAGTGCATGACTAAATCCCTTCTTGTCCGGTGGGCCCTCCCTCCTTGTCCCTCTCCTCATCTCCTCCCCTCCACCCCGTCTCCCTCCCCACCTCCTGCCACCCACAACCGACAAACTCGCCAGATTCTAATTGCGTGTGTCCTTCCTCTCGGTACAATTTTCCCATTACCGCCACAAGAGCAGCCGCACAGCTCATTTGAAGCGAGGTTGTCTCCGAAATATGGACCTCCTGGTTAACCCTTCGCTACCTTTACGGACAGACAGAATTGTATTTTACCGTATGATAACTAATAATACAGCAGCATTTATTTTTTTTAAATAAAAGTCTAACTTTGTTGCTTTCTTTGTCTTTTTTTTCCATGTGCTCCTGTTGCCGTCTCTCCGTGATAAAGGTACGTCTCTTTTCTGTTGGCACCAGCATGCATTGTGCCTTGCATGTCACACACACACACACACATGCACACACATTCATCTCCAGTTCCAATCAAAGCATGTTTAATTCAGAGCATCATGTCTCTGTCTCTCTCTCTCTCTCCTACTCCCGTCCTCTCTTCCCCTGCCCCTCCACCCACTTCTTTATTTATGTCTGTGATGTTGGATTGTGCCAACAGCGAGGCCCAAGGCAAACAGCAGAGGCACCCATGGCAATGAAATGCTAATAAGTGTTGTGTCACTTCAGCAAACACGATCCAAGTGTTGAATGTGCGCGGGGTTGTGCATGGATGTCACTGTGTAAACGACATATAGCAAAGTGAAACAGCGGGTAACAGATGACACAAACCTCGCTGTGACTCTTCCCTCACCTGTGATTTTTGGTTTCTTGCTACGGGTGAGAGGCGCAGCTAGAGAAGTGTCATGTGCAATCCAGGAGAGTGACACAATCTTTGGTGCAAAGAGCGTTTAGATTTCATCACTTCACGGTATCACATCCTGACTGTGGTTACAAGCGGAGGTCCCTGATCCTTAGCGGTGTCTTTCATTCTCAGCAGCTTGTCTATTGTATGCAAGCGCTCATGTTGGGTTACCTCATTATACAGCTGTCTGAAGGCACAATGTATGTTTTCTGCCCTCGCAGCAAACTGGGGAGACAAAGTCTGTTGAATATTTCAAATGAAAATCAATCAAGCGCAACCGCAGCCCGGATGACGCTGAATGATCACACACATTTCAGGGACATTTTTTATATTTCCCTAAAACATCTTAAGACAATTAAAAAGTCCCTCTGAGTTCTACATCATAAGCTTCCTCCGGACCAGATGTTCCCACCGATCGTCTGTTCATCCAAAAAAACAAGTTGTTAGCAGGAAGAGAAGGGAATAAAGTCGCGGCTCTATTAGAACATGATGGGTGTGTTTGAAACAGGTTGCTGCCTTGTTGCTCCGCTGCCTTTATACACAGGTGCTTCATAAAGTCTGATTTATACTTGAATCGTTCACCCTGTGGGCACCTCAAATTTCCTCCTTTGTATTTTTAACATGGTAGTTTAGACACCGGCTCATCTGAAGCTCTCTTAAGCTCTGCAGCAATTTCAGGGATTTTGACTGGACAACATTAATAAGATCCGACTCTCAAATGATCTGCTCAGAAATTCAACACAGTGGCACCGAAACGACGCAAGGCGAGTGAGAAAGCATCGCTTTCCCTGACACGCAGGTAGCGCCGCGGCGAGAGGAAAACTTTTGCTAATATCACATTTCTATCTGTGACCCAACCATTGATTACTGATGATATTGGCTCGGGGATCTAACAACCTTCTGGAGTGCAGAACTTCTTTTCAAATTTGTGTAATTTGAAAGAAAACAGTATTTCTTGCAGGGCACCCGATGCTTTACAACCTGGGCCCTGATTCAGAATAATAAAGTTGAGAGCTACAAGATGGAAGTATGTTGTTACTCAGACTTTATAGTGTTTCTCCGCTGACGAGCCACTTAAAGTAAGACGCTCACAGAAATAAAAATGTTACTGACCTGAAAAAACAAGACATTTTTGCGAACTTATGACCTTTAATAAATATAGTTAATGCTTAATATTAGAAAATGTACCTGCGTCTTTAAGTCGAAGGGAGTTTCTTTTGACCTATTTGATGCTCGTTATCAGATGCTGTTTGCTGACACACAACAGTGCTCGGCTTGTGACTTCCCCGTCTGAGCTGACATTGTTCTTCATTATTTGCTTACATGCTTGCTATCACACTAAATGCAGTAATACAGTACATGTCTTGTGCATGTGAGGAGGGAACAGGGAGGGCGAGAAGAAGGGGGTGGCATCGGGGACTCGCTGCCCCGGGGCCAAAGCTGCACTAGATGGAGGAAACAACTGTACACACACACACACACACACACACACACACGCACAATTACATGCAGTGCCTCCGCTGCCTACCCCCCTTCGCTTCTTCCCTCTGCCTCTTCCCTTCCTTCGCTCTCTATGTTCTCTCTCCAGGGAACTTAAAAGTGCAGCATGATGGA
>CAAKHC010002426.1:48120-62706 GCA_901007825.1 Macroramphosus scolopax
GATACTCACTGCTGTGTGTGTGTGTGTGTGTGTGTGTTGTTGTGAGACAGAGGATGAAAACGATGTAATGTGATGTGATGAGATCAGCAAGAAGCAGCAGAGACACCACCTCCCCTCCACTTGCCTCAGTGGTCCCAGCATCATTACCGGCACCGCCGCGGTACACTGCCTTATCTACTGTGGCAACTGATACAGTGACAGCCACTCCTACAGGACGCACACATTTATACCCACACGCTCCTCAGCACGCTCGCCAATCTGCAGCAGTTCGTCCTGCGGGACCTCTTCAGTGAGGCTGCAGTCTACGACACGTGTGGGGTGACAGACGGCTGATCGGGAGGATCGTTATTACCTCCAACAGGGAGGTCTGTCGGCCTGTTTGTTTGTCTGATAGAAAGATTATGCAAGACGGCTGATATCCAGTAATACTCGGTGGAGGGATGTTACATGAGGAAGAATCCTGGGATCTTCTACTTCTCAGATTATTATTATTATGTCAAATCCGTCCTTCCCGAAGATCTAATCAAGTGTTTTAGTCAGTTCTTCTGCAAATTAAAGACACACACATGCACGGCACACACACACACAGCACATGCACACTCGTGTAGTGCCACATTGGAAATCCTCTGCTCGCCCCATGTGCGTTTGATTTGCGAGCTCAGTCGATTCGGCCGCACTGGCTAACAGTCATTTAAAATAACTGCTCAGATGGGAACCGTGGATGTGTGTGTGTGTGTGTGTGTGTGTGTGTGTGTGTGTGTGCGTACAGCAGGCCCTGTGACTTCATTCCTTTTAATGGCAGAAAACTCCGTCTGCACCTGTTCAACCTACTAACATTCTCAAGTGGTCTTATAGTCACATTAACGCATTGAACCTCAAACGCAGCGACTCCGACACGCCGTCCGTCTGCTATTTAAACTCTGCTACAACCCCGTAAATTTAAGATTCAATTTTATACAGTCGGCTCTTTTTTTTTTCTCCTCCGCCCGAGTTCAAGGCTCCGCGCTGCTGTGAGCGTTTACACCTGGTAAAGCGGCTGTAACGGTTTTAAACAGCAAAAACTCATTTCCTTTTCCAAATGACTCAGATTCTTCGTATCTCCGTCCTCTCTCGCTTCCTCCAACTGAAACATCTAATTGAGTTATTTTTAATTGATATTAGTCGGTTTCCACTATCGCTGCTGTCAGTGCATCTTATGATGATATAAATAGGAAGTGGATCTACTGTATGTGTGGAGTGTATATGTATGTTTTTTTTGTTTTGGACATGAGAGGTAGTGCATGACAGCCGCAACCACATGTGGTTAGATACAGTATGTCTATTATTGTAAGTTTTCTTTTGGCAGTGGAGCAAAGGATGACTATTGTTGCCCTTTTCACACTCACACCTATTAATCATGTGCGTGCGTGTCTGTGGGAGTTTATGTGTCACCGAAGAAGAGTGCATGTTCTACTCACTCTGAGGTTTGAGGAACCCGAATAGACATCCAGCATCAAGAAGCCTATACAAGCCCTGTAATGAATAATACACACCGTGATACATTAGGTGCTGTTGGGGGAACACAAAAGCTCTTTTGAGTGTAGACTGGTCGAGGACACTTTGACATGGAAGCAGGGTTTGAACCGGCAACCTTCCGGCCCCGCCTTAGAGGCTGCTCAGGCCTTATTGAAGAACCCAGCACCTTCCCATCGGACCAGTCAAAGTGAGGGTGTATTTGTCTGGAGCAGGCGTGAAGGGAGATTTGAACAGAAGAGCATTGGATTAAAATAAACTGAATTAAAGATGTTGGCCTCTGATGGCTCAGGCAGGGAAATGGGACGATCAACAAGAAGAGCCGACAATGGTGTCAAGACTTTCTGAGACCTTCCGCTGTTTCTCTCCTGAAGACAATCGTCTACTTTCATGGCAATCAAGATCAAAGATAAGGGACTAACCGGTCTTTCATGGCTTCACTGAGTTCAAGGAGAAAACATTTGACCAGAGAGTAGACGTTCCAGTCACTGTCTGCTGTCAGGGAGTGGAACCCGATGGTCCAATCGAAGACTCTTTTGTCCAGGTGTCGACCAATCATCGCTCAGGCCGCCTGTCGACCCAGGGTAGCCAGGTACAAGTTGTTCCACAGGGTGGGGGTGGACAACCCGGCGATGAGCAGACGGAAGGACCTCTGGTCGTATCCCGTTTCTCTGCTCTGCAGGTACGTTAGACGTTAGAAGATGCAGAGCAGCTCGGTCTGGATCGAGGAAGCCCGGAGCTACAACTGAGCCTTTAGTTTAATCACAGTCATTATGTGGTTAAAATAAATGCACATCCTCATGAATGCATGTATGTATCATAAACTTTTGTTTCTGTTATTGTTTTAACATGTGTGTGTGTGCGTGTGTGCGTGTGTGTGTGTGTGTGACCATGGACGGGTCCTATATGGAAGCAATTACTGGCAGCAAAGGCCCTCAGACACCCACAGTGCCTCTCACTCTGGGCCAAACGGAATGTATCTCCCTCCCCCTTTCTCTCTCTCTATCTCTCTGTTTCTTTCTCTCTTTCCCCCTCTTTTTTTTTTTTTTTTTTTTTACTACATCCCTCTCTCTGTCTCACTCTCACTCTCACTCTTTCTCTTTCCCCGGGACTAAATTACTTTCGTATGAGCCCCAACAAAAGGCGCAAGGTGAAACCCCTTTCTGTTTTTTTTTTTTTTATTGGGAACAAAAAAGCCCGGCCATATTTTAATTCACATCACACATTTCCAATTTGCGCAAACAAGCCCTGAAAGTACCGGCGCTAATTAGACCGAACCTGATGTGTATGTGTGCGGGTGCGTGTGTGCTTACATGTGTGCATGCTCCATGAAAAGAGAGGCCATCTCCAGTTGCATGACTGTACCCCCTTTGGGTCCTGTGCTGGCTTGTTAGTATTCATAACCAGAGCCATGCTTGATATGAGTGTTTGGGGGGTCTGTGTGTCATGTGTGCATCTGTTGTCCTTTGGATTCGATCTGACTCTGTTTGTGAAGGTACGCTTGTTTATTTCGGGACATCCCCGTTCAAAATGTAATGCTTGAAACACCGTAAAAAATTGAATTAGGGGAAAGCATCCACAGAAAAAAGAAACCGCAAGATAATCTGGCAGCTTGCAGTGACTGGATTGCACTTTTCAAGGTTTGGCGAACCGTTGTCACCCACCGCCTCGTTACAGTAAAGCAGAGCTAAACGAAGGAATGATCACGGCGATGCCAAGAGTTCCTTCTTCTCTCTGTGTGTGAGTCGTCACTATCTGCCGTGTGTCCCTCCGATCTGTCTCTAAATGAGACTAAATTGGCACTCGTGTCTTCAGGGATTTTTCTTTCGTTAACTTCTCCTCGTTGGAAACGGGAGAAGAAACTTGGCCCGGTCGGGGGAACTGCAGGGCGTGGCAGCGCGTCCTTCTCCAACATAAAGAAGTGACGAGTGACGGCAGCCAGAGTTTACTTGTCAAGGTTTTTTAAACACACACGCACACGCAGCGTTCTCATGTCCGATCCCCGCTCTCTTCAAACAGTTGTCTCTCACTCCACACTCCTCCGAACTTGGCCCGTGACGAGGCCTTACATTCCCTTCCCATGAGTCCTAGCGTGGCTAGCGAGCGGAAGGACCCCAGATTGTGCTGGCTGCAGCGCCGCCTGCCTCGTCTGGGAGCGTGCCTGGACCCTCCGTCTCAGTAACCTTGGTTTGCCCCCTCTGTTTGTGAATTCCTGCCTCTCCACTCGGACCACTCTGTCCCCAAAAACACTTTCTGGCATCGGGCAGCTGCAGAGATCGACGGGACAACAAAGCGAAAGCTAGATTATCTTCCAGGAGAAGAGAAGTGACATTTGATGGGAAATAATAATAAGAATTGACTGCCTTGTTGTGATTGGTGCTTAAAGTTGAGCGAAGGGTTGTGATTGGTTGTTCAGCTCCGACCGGAGGCTCTGATTGGTGCGTTCAGAAGTCTCAGAGTTTCTACTGCGGCGGTGTTTTGTGTCTGCCAACACCCAGACTCTGGAGTGTTTAGCCTTCGCTGCTAGTTGTGCTGTCTAAGGAATTTCACGGGCTTGAGTAAATTTCAGTTATGTCTCCCCATCTGGCTTTCTTTTTCTTTCCTCTTTCTTTTACTGTTTCTTGTTTAAAATTATAGTTCTTTGCGGTGCAGCGCCGGGTAGTTGGAGGTTTTTCTGAATGGTTGTATTACTCCATTATTAAGTATCTAGTCTTTCACCATGATGTTATAAGAGGCTTCCCGAGGCTTAAAATATCAGATTTCTCAAATCGTTTTTTAAGGATTAGCATTTTTATTTCAAGGTCCTGCATCAATTGAGGATATCAGTTCGGACCGTGAGATTCAACTTTATTTATACAGCTTAAAATCACAAATCACAATCCCTCAATGGGAATTACAATCTGTACAGTACGAAATCCTCAACCCTCTCAGCTACATTAGATTATAATCTACTGCTTATTCCAATGCATTTATATAAATTAAAGGGATAACATGTAGAATTATTATTTTTTTTTATTATAGATTATAGACAGAAAATCCCTCATTGACAATAGTGATAATGTGATTAATGGGGCACATTTCTATCTTGGATTTTGTCTGCCAGACGAACAGTGTCACACTTGTGTCTTGTGATGATTCGTTCCACTGCCATTTTTAGACTATAAAGATAATTGATTAATTCAAAAACAAATAATCCCCAGATTATTTCATGTTTAACCTGTTAATCTCGTCCACTCCTGCCTGCCTGCCTGCCTGCGTCTGTGCTGGTTCTTTAGATTGTCCATGTTTGCTTGATGGTCCACTGCGTCACAGCGCTACTAATGGCCATTGCTGAGCAAGCCACTTTTTAAATGACACCCTCCTCCACTCAATACAGCTGCCCTGCAGTTACACTCGCCGCGCTCCCCCTCCGTCTCTCTCCTCCCTCCAGTCTCCACCTCTTCCTCTCGTACACACCAGTGACTCCCTCTCTCTCCGGTCTGGAAGAAAAGCGGTTTCTTGTCAATTTTCTCTCAATATTTTCCACCGGACAAGCCTCTTGATGAAAGAAACCTCGTCTTGTCTGACACACACACTCGCGCACTTTCGTACATCATATGTCACTGTCCGAATGACTGACTGACAGCGGACGACTGGAGAGCATCGTCTCCCCGCTGATAACTGCCCTCGCCAACAGGCCAATTCGTTCATTCATCATTCATTCCTCCCACTTCTCTCTCTTCATTCTTTTATCTTTTCCTCCCTCATCGCGCCGCATCCCTTTTCTCTCCTTTTAATCAATTCCTGTCTTATGTGTGTGTGTGTGTGTTTGTGTGCCTGTTAGCAGCAGAGGGTGGTGTATCCTCCGCTGTAAGACAGAGCCGGAATCAAAGATGTATGGAAGCCAAATTGGAGTTTGACTACATCAACCCCTGCCAGACTAAATTCTGGATGAAAACACGCTCATGATCGCTCTCGTTCTCCACGCACATCAGCTCTCCAACCTCTGCACCGTGGTCTTCATATATCTGTGAGGACTTCCCAAAGACATGACCGGGGTGTTCAGTACGTCTTTCCTCTCTCCTCTGAGTACAAACACTCACAAACTTGCCCCCCAAACTTCATCGGCTAATCCGCCGGGGCTCCAAGCATCCTAAAAGATGGCGGTGGCAACAATTTGGCACTGGTAGCTTATAAATGGATTGCTGTAATTATTCATTGGAAGAGTGATGCCTTCCAGGGGCTGAAGATTGATTAGCTTTGATATGTGACTAAGTGTAATTTGTCTTTGACCAGGGCACCTGTCCAAATTGGCAGGCGTAACAAAAAGAGAGGAAGTTAGTTTTTTAAAGCGAGGAGGAAAAATGAGCGAGCGCGCGAAGACGAAGGTGGGTGGACAAAGGCAAAGAGAGAAGGATTGAGGCGGATCCTTTGTCGTGTCTCTTGCGGACGCCCTGTGCCAAACACAAACCATCAATCTTAAAGCAACAACGGTGGGGCAACCCTTTTGTTTACAGATAAGCAAAGTTTAAAGTAGCTCAATAACGCCGTCGCAACCCAGAATACACCTTTTCTTGGCCGGCAGTATTCAGTACTTAGTTCAAAGTGTTGGTTTTCTAACGCTACATTTGGGGTATTTTTTTTTATGTCTTGCTTGTTTTGTCAGCCAGACCAACAAGGATCCTCGGTTGTCTCATTTTCCACGACTAAAGTGTGTCTTCGGTTAATCCTCCAGTGTAAACATGGCAGAACTTAAAAGGCTCTGATTAGGCTGTTGTGTCCCACAGGTTGGCTGGATATAAACTCGTGACACACTCACGGTGCCCATACGGACCCCGGAGACCTCTCTTTGTGTTAATTAAAGGAGTCTCAACTGCAATTAGACGGCTGTACAATGAGCGTACCCACAGACAGACGCAGACACACACACACACACACACACACACACACACAGTGGTACAGATGCATCCAAACTGGGAGCACATTTACGGGCCCACAAACACCCTTTGCAGTTGCTAAGGCGCAACTGCAATTGCATTTTATTGTTAGGTCAAGTATACTTTATTGTGCACACACTGTCTAGTAGTGATCGCTTTTAATTACATCAGAAACTGAAGCATTCTGGGCGATCGACTTGCAAAAAAATTATATTTGTGCATTTATTCTATTAATGAGGCCTTAATATTAAATTAATCTTTCAACCACAGGGCTGAAGCACGGAGACATACAACCGCTCACACTCATATTCACAAGTTCGGCAATTTAGAGTCTCAAATTAACTTCACAGCATGTTTTCTGGTGTGCAGGCGGGGAAATCGGAGTACCCGGAGGAAACCCTACACATGCAGGAGAACATAGAAACTGGACAATGACTGCTTGAAATACGTGTTAACCAAAAATGCAGGAATGTAAATTAAAAAGCAGTATGGGTAATATCGCTCTGGGATTTCTGCTGCTACTTTATTAAATTGTAAAGTTATTTGTGGTGCTCAGAGCAAGGACGATAAAAAAAAAATGCCAATGATATACTGTAGTTAGTTTGGGTATTCGGCATACGATATCTTTGTTCTCTTTTTTAGTTATTTGGCTTAACAGATCAAGAAATATCTCCATTTTTTGGCAGAGAACCTATAAGCTTAATATCTGTTGATGTATCATATTGTTGCATCCTTCTGCATTAAAGTATTATTACTGTTGCAGTGACTGTAACATCCAGATAGAGAACCTCAGTCCATCCGGCTCCTTGTGCTGCAGCCCAACCAGCCAGGAACGGAGTGTCTGTGTTCCCGTCCTTGTTAGGCCTAAACATAGCGCCTGGGTCAGCGATAGCCAAATGGCCCATCATCTTGTCTCCTTATGTACCAAATTAAACCGGAGCCATATCTCAGCGTGCTCCAGCCTTGTCCAAAGGAAATCAAGGCCAGGTGGAACTTAAGTGAATGAAACCCCACTTTGGCACATCCGAGCCGGGGTGCTGGTGGCGAGAGCCCAGCCCCCCCCCGGAGCCTGTCAGCGGTTGGGAAAGGACACACAGACGGACGCACGGACATGCACAGGTGCAAATTCCCTCTTTGTTGACGTGCACACGGGGGCGAAACCTCCCGGCGTATGGGTGCTGTCAGCTCTGTGGCGATGCCTCTTAGCCACTCCACTCCCATCTTTACTTATTTATCGGGAGCGATGGCTGCAATGACAGGGCCACTCACTCTCAGGAAGCCTCCCAGGTTCCACGATGTCCCTTCGAGCAGTAGCGTAAAAATTTTAAGAGCCCCGGGCCTGGTTTGATGATTTTGACGCGAGTTAGCATGTAGTCGAGTTGTCGGGTGCATTCAGGGGGCTAAATGTTCTAATGCGTTTACCCTCTCGCCTTGTGTGTGTGTGTGTGTGTGTCTCAAAGCGAAGCGAAGTGTCACTTAATAATTTAGTCGTTGGTTTCGTCCCCCCCCCATCCCCCCTCACCATCCATCCATCCATTCACAGCCCTTTATGTCTCGCCTCTGGGAATGCGGAGGCCATTGGCCTGCTTCGCCGGGAATGATAGAACAAGCAGAGACAGGTGACAGAATCCGGTGTGCTGGTGTGTGAGGACGAAGCGAGCGAGACTGACTGTTGGAGAAAGAGAGACGGACAGCCGGGTGGAACGTAAACGTTCAGAAAAACAGACAAGAATTAAAGGCGCTTTGATGTGATTTATGAGTGACTGGAAGATAATGAACAGCAGCCACTTCTTTCGTTTCGGAATCCGACTTCTTACCAAGCAGGTTCATTACACGGAGCCTCACGTCCAGTCTGTCATTTAATCTGTCTAACGTGTCGTATGTATTAAGGAAATTCAACACAGACATAGATACGGTGCACACGCCCATATCACACACACACACACACACACATGCACACGCACACAGCTGGGTTTCTGGCCTCTCCGCGCATGCCAGATGTAGACAGATCCTTCTTTCTTCCTCTCTTCTCATCATTGCTTTCAGACTAATAGGTTGTTCTCCGTGGAAGCGGTTCTAAGGCGAGAGTGGGAAGTCGGAGCCTGCACGCCAAACCCACGGCTACAGTTGCAATAATCAAATAATGTAACTTGGCCATGTGTAAGAATGTGTGTTAATACACCCGAGCTTTCAACAAAGTCTCCCCATGCCAGTGGCCTCCTATATACTTTAATACGACTTGATGTTCACTTAACCCCCCCATCCCTTGTAATTGAAACCCGATGGTGGAATAATAATTGTTTCTGTATTCAAGGAGCAGATTGTGCTCGGGATCGTGTGCAACTGCAACAGGTTTTTGCAGGAGGGGAGGGCGGCGCGGCGTGAAGGGCATCTCAAACTCTCCGCGTGTTCGCTGGAGGAGAATCACTTTTTAATACGCCGATCGTTTGGCTGCCGCGGACGCGATGCAGAACTTTAAAAATAAAAAATAGATCTCCTTTTCTGCTTTTTCTCCTCTTCAGTTGGAACAAAGCGAGGAAACGGGCAGAGAATGAAAAGGGATGTTTGAAGACGGAGAATCGAACCTCAACTTTTTTTTTTTTTTATATATGATTGAAATTCTCCTTCCTCTGATATAAAATACCAAACTGAAACTTTGTTACTTGTTACGGCGAAGCGGGTTCGCCAGCAACAGGGTAATTCGGGTAACTTTATTTGCGAGTCTTTTGGCAGGGAGAATCACAAGTGTATGTGTGTTTGGCGTGTTGTTAGCGGTTATGTTCCTTGTCATGTGTTTGCCATAAATAAAGACTCCCCTGGCTAATGGAACCCACATGTTCTTTGTTCCCGCCTCCTCCTCGGCGCAGCATTGTTCTCTGATCCAGACGGGTTCGCAGGTCTCTCGGAACATCTCCGCTCTCGTGAAGTCATTGAACTTTTATTCGTTCTGCGAAAAAGCCGTCGTGGACTTCCCTGTTACTCACACAAAGGCTCTGCCGGTGTGATGTGTGACTCCCATTACTTCACCAGATGAGCAGACGCACAGCTGGTCGCCGGTGATCCGGCTGGAAACACGTTCGTACCCAGACACAAACCTCTGACGGAGGGACTCTGGAATTTTGGATCAATTAGACGGAAGATAAGAGCTTTATTTTAAGATACCTGCACACACACACACACACACCATGAACAACAGAGTTTACAGAGCCTCTGCATTACAATATCTTGATAATAAGCAGTTTTATATATATGTTATTTTCACAGCTTTTTTAATGTAATTTAAAGAAATAAATAAGCGATCTAAATATACTTTTACTGGTTGTGTATTTCCTGTCAGTGTCGCCATTACTACACACCCTACAGCAGTGATGAGGGTCTCCATAAGAGACCTTCCTCTTTTATCTGGGTCTCCGTCAGATGACAAACTGGTTGAGGGAGTGTCAAAGGGAGGTAAAGATATTTTAGTCAGGTCAGTAGAATGAAAAAAAAGAGAGGAAGAGTGAAAACAGAGTAAGGAGAGACGAAGAGATGGGAAGTTAGTAAAGAGGAGAGAAGGACTGCAGAGAAGCAGTTTGTCAAACTCTCAGTGGTTTGGAGGAGATCAGGCGGCTGCTGCTGCTGGTGGTGGTGGTGGTGGTGGGGGTACAATGGGGGCGCTGGCAGGGTTGCCACGGCAGCGTTCCGGATGGGCAGGCGGTCTCCTCTCAGGGGGTGAGGGGGGACGTGGGGCTGTCAGGGAGCCTGGCAGGTAGAGACACAACGCCCTGTGACTGCGGGGGAGCACGGGTCAGTGAAAGAGGACAGGAGCGAAGGGGATGGAGGCAACGGAGGGATGAGGTGGAGGCCTGTCTGATGAGGTGAGGAGGAAATAGCAGCAGGGGAGGGAGGAGATGTGGGGTTGAGACATGAGGTAAGTAAATGAGGGTGGAGGAGGAGAAAAGCTAGAGATGATTAGAAGAGAATTATCCAAGTGTGAGTGCGGATGGCTGTAGAGTTCGAGGAGCGAGGAGGAGGAGAAACAAGAAGAACGCCTGGAAGCACCCCGGTCATTAGCCAAGTGATGGAACTCTCCTCTTCTTCCTTCTCATCTTCTTCTCCCTCCCTGTCGTCTTCCTGTCTGTGCTCTCCACCGTCCCACCGTGATCTTACAATAACAAACAGATCGCACAAGGATCAATTAAAGAAGACGAGCAGCTAACCGGCGTGGCGCAGACGGAACCCGAACGGGAACCGTCACAAGATCAGATATCTGATAGTCTGGTCGCTCGGAGGGGAACGTTGCGCAACTCCGGAAATTCCCAAATTAACTTTTCCGCCGTGCTAAAGTTATTGCTTTCACTCTGCCTTCCGTTAAAAATCAGAAACCCTTTGGATGCGCATTGTGGCAGCTGGCGAACGTGGTCCAAGTTATATTTAGATGAGTCTGGGCTTCCAAATCGTGAGGGATGTCAAACCATGGAGGATGACTTCTCATGGGGTCATACAGGGTGATAAAAGGTCGATGGCTCGCAGGTTCTCTGTGAAATTATAAACCGATCAGTTGACAAGTCCAACAGGTGCAACAATGTTAATGACTTCATTCAGATCAGCTGTGCTTTGAGATCCACTTCCGCTCACGGCTCCGATCAGACAAAGTCTCGATCGCTCTCTCTACACTCCAATGAACGAAACACTGACGGTGCCACCCGCCATCATGTTTCTATCATCGTAAGACTCCAGATAATCTCCCCGGAACAATCAGGAACGGATGGATCTTTAGATGCATGTAAGACCATAATACCATAAGACTCTTTCTGTCCTTGATATCATCTTATCGTGTGAAATGATCGAAGATCTGAATAGTCGAGGCTGTTTTGAAAGAAACAAGACGGAACACGTACGGTTGGAGCCTTATAATGACGAAGATAAGACCTGGAGAGGACATGGAGCGACATTACAAACAGCTCACAGGCTGAAACATGACGGAAACTCACTCATCTTCTTATTAAATGTAAAGATGTTGCATCTCTTCTGATGTCGGACTTTGTTTGACGGATCAAGGGGACGTCTTTCTACTAGAGTAGATAGACAAGCTGCAGTCCTGATGTTTACTTCAGAAGATGCTTTATTCATTATTGCTCAGTATCTGATGGATAACAGAGAACCTGTTGTCTCGTGTTTCCTGAACTACTCCAGTGTGTGTGTGTGTTTAGAGGTGTGTGTGAACTTGTAGTTTTGTCTCCTGATCTCATGAGTGGAGTCTTCTGTTCACTAGCATGTGGACCAGTGAATACACAACATGTGTCACTGGATCATGAATTGCCATTCTGGCCATCATGAATAGGCATTAGGAGCCGCTGCTCTCAGCCATTAACCTTTTGCCACTCTACGTTACCAAATCTCATAAATAACCCATAAGACCGAACAAATGCTCCACAGGCAATTTGTTTCCTCTTGTTTTCACAAAGGTGCACTTGTTAGCCGAGGCCAGATTGCAGTGTTCAGTGACACGGACAATCATGTGGCTCCCTCTCGTTACACTCAGATCTCTCGGTGCCCCGGCTTGTCTCTCGACGTCTCCCTTCCTATTTCTCTCCCCTGCGATCACAAGAAGACGGCTGTTCCCATCGTCGTCATATGATGTCTTGTGGCCCCGTAGTGGTGGAGAAACAGGGACGGTTCTTATCCCTGTGCCAACCGATCGCTACGCCGTCTCTCGTCACATGCAGACACACACAGCAGCAGGTTTCAGTGTGTGCAGGCGTCCTTGTGCGGCTTTAAGAATCAGGTCATCAACAGTACGATCCCTCAGCGATGTGCTGGTTGTATAAAGTCTGCTATCACTCCACCGATTATTAATCCATGATTATTACTTTATCTTGGTCGGCCTTGCTTATGTGTTTCGGATGTGGACTCTCGGAGTTTATATGACAAAGCAGCTGACGCCATGAACTCGTCTTTCACGTGACGACCTGAACCGAATTACCGTTCTACCTCTGCGTCAGCGGAGAGACACTCATCCACCTCTCTCCGCCGGCCTTAATCATTTGTTTCTGCAGCACATAATCACCGTCGCTACACAAATTATGTTGTTTCCCTCTCCCCTCGCGCTGCCCTCTGCTTCTGTCCCTCAATTTGCGCTAGTTTTAGTGTGTAAAAGGCCAATTTGAGTTGAGGTCTTGCTCAGTTTGTCATTTTCATTTTATGAAAAATTATCCGTCCTCCAAAGAAAACAAAACAAAACAAGAAAAAAATAGCGCGGCGGATAAGCAGTGTAATTATGATGCCTTGATGACCTCTGCCTCGACGCACTCTGTCTGCTTGAACGGGTTTGTGCACAGAAAATGAAAAGCGAGGTGCTTCGCCTCTCCAGACTGAAGAGCGTGCGGAGGGAATTGCTTCTCTTGAGGCTGTTTGGAACAACTCGGCGCTGTTGCTCCCAATATCTGAGCTGTTGGAGCATTAGCTGTCGATGTTTGAGGAACAGGCGGTGATGAGGGGGTTGATGGGCTCGGTGATGAAGGATCCGTCCACAGCACACTTGTGGGTGCAGGACATGAGACGCAGAAAGAGGTCAAGATGGTCTCATGTCTTTAAGTACTCTTCTTCCTCTCTGTCTTAGAGGGAACAGGCTTCATTGATAAATAATTTAATTACATGCCTTTTCTGCAAAATATCAATTCATTTGAATACAACCCTGCTTAGAGTCATCTCAGTACCACGCTGTAAAAAATACATCAATTAAAAACAGGTCCAGTCAGATAAATGATAAATAATTATGTTGTTGAATCTTTTAGATTTAGTTCCTATAGAAGTTTCTGTCAACACTTGATTTCCAAAGCTGAACATACTTCATGTAGAATTCAGTTTAATGGAAGTAAACTTTATTTTGTGACAACTTATTTTGATGTAAAGAGACGATGTTTCTTTTAGTTTGGAATTTAAGTTTGTTGTTCAAACAGAAACATGAAAAGTTCTTCAAAAAAGAAAACAACAAACAGATAAAACAGGAGAATATCAACCCAATGAATAAATAATTCCACATGTAAAGCAAAGCTATGAACATTTTATAAAAGCACATTTTCTGTACATGAACATGTCAAAGATAAAAAAACAAAAAACAAACTCAAAACAAACAACACAAAAAGGAGGACAAAGCTTCTACGTCATTGCACTTCTATGTGTTGATACAACTGATATTGCTGAGTAGAATAACATGTGATATCAAATGGAATCAGCCTGAGCCCCGAGCACGGGTCCAATTTAGGAAAGGTCAGAGGTCAAGATGGCCGACGGTTCCTGTCTGTATGCTCATGATTATCAAAGTTTAATTGATTAATTAACAGATAAATTATATTTAAGTTTGGCACGTATTCAACATGAGACGGAGTCATTGTTGTTCTGGCTCGGGAGGTAGACCAGGTCGTCCACTAATCTCCGGTGGTTCGATCCCCGGTTCCTCCTGGGTAAGTGTGGAAGCGTCCTTGAGCAAGACACTGAACCCTGAGCTTGTCCCGCTGGGCCGGCCCGCGCCTCGCACCGCAGCTGCGCCGCCATCGGTGTGTGAGTCCGAGTGGGTGAAGGAGAATCAATACTGTGAAGCTTTGAGGTGAAACAGAGCTATGATGGAGTCCGTACTACCGATTATTCCCCACAAAGCCACACTGGTGATATTTGAAACGTGGTGAACAGCTGATAAATAAATTAGCATATTTGAGCAACGCAGGACTCTGAAAAAAAAACAGGCTTTGTTCTGTAAAACCTTCAGTCCTGACGATCCGGCTGCACATGGGATCGTTCCCCAGACTGAGTGTGTGAGTCGCTGGGGAATAAGGATGCTATGGCAGAGCTTTAACCTCATGCACACACTTGTATTGATCCGTACAAGCCTCAGTGACTGTTGCTACAGAGCCGGCTGCACTCCGTCTTCCAGGGCTCTCGCTGTCACCAGTCAGTGGCAGCTGAGGAGGAGTGCAGCACATCACACACCAGCGCCCCCCCACACCACACACCCATCAGCCCCTGGGCCAACCCTGCCCTCTCCTCCGCCTCACCCCCATCACGGCTCCCCTTTTTTTTTGCTCTTCCTCCTCTTTCTCTACCTCACTTTTTCTCTAATGAGTTGCAACACTGATAACGAGCCTGATGATCTTCCATTGATTCAGCTATCACTTGCTTG
>CAAKHC010002428.1:0-14942 GCA_901007825.1 Macroramphosus scolopax
TCAGAAAATAATCAAACAGTCTCAAGTATGTATCATTAGTTCCTTCCCTAATATTTTTGTGAGACGTCACATAAATAATATTGTTTGTTATTGTGTGCTTCTAGTAGAATTTTTCACTTTGAGTAAATTTGTTTGTATTTGCAGACCCGCACATAGAAAGAGAGCAAGCTGTGCCTGCAGAAAACCGACTTCAGATGGCCTGTGAGGCTTTTGGTGATGGGATGTTACCGCAACTACAGTCTGTAGTTTACAAGGTACCCTGACGCATGCTTGTGGCTTAAGCCTGAGTTTGTCAAGCAAAAATCAGCATCACCCTGTCCTGTGATCTTGTGAATTATTGTTTTTGTTCCTTTGTTCACAGCTGGAGACCAAATTCAAGGACAACACCAACAAGACCATGACGGAGCGGGACGAGCCCTTCAAATGTGTTGTCAAATTTGCAAGTTCCAACCTCCTGGAGTCACTCAGACACTGTGCTTCCTCAGGTACCAGGAATGTAGCCACATCTATGAGAGAAGCAATCAGACTTTTAAGATGAAAATTGTTTCAACAATAGAACTACATGGAATGTTTCATACTACTAGTAACTGAATAAATGCCCACAAGAGGGCGCACACGCAGTCTGGAAACAAGTATCCACACTGTACTGCTTTTGCCACATTATACATTAGGACAGTGTCATGATCAAGCCATCAAAGAACATGTTACATTCATCAATGTAGGTTTAAATTATCGTATCACATAAATGAAAGTCACAGAGAGAATTTGTTTCCTAGATGACAAGTGGTACAGTTATTTTCATATTGTCTAAATATTCCAGCTTCTTTCTCACAGCTTAGTTTCAATGCTTTTATTTTTTTATTTTTACAGGACTTGCCTCCACCCCTGTTACACCTCTGCTCTCATCAATTCCCTTAAAAGGAAGGAATTATTTCGTCATCACAGACAATAGCCCTGGACCCTCGTCTCAAATGCACCAAACACAGAACTGATGAGCCTTGAAACAGAGGACTCACAATATGGCTTGTTCTCTATTGTACCATGTACTCTCCATTAATAGTTTGCTTTTACCATCCTCTACGGATCTTTTGTTTACATAACTCGTATTTTGTGATTGCAATGTCAAATATGTCTAATTTGTAATTGTAATATCTTTTATCTGTTTTTTGTTATTGTTAAAGTATTAGATTTTCAATGCCAATGTATTACATGTCCAAACTGAATAGTAAATCTACGATTTTACCCCTCCTACTGTTTGTCATTTTTTCCTTCCTTCTTGTTTCGCCACACCTTAAATATTTCCAGTAAGTCTCAGCAAACCTTCATTGTTACATTGTTACAAAGATCTGCTAATGTGAAGTATTGGTCATCTGAAAGGGAACTTGTTCATACAAGCTCCACCCACGTTGGCAGTTAAAGTCTGCATATCAACAAAATTCTGTTATTGCAAAAAATGAATAGTATGGGGCCATTGTTACCTGTGCCTTTCCTGTTTTGTCAAGTACGAAATCAGACAACGAAAAATCTGATAACTAATTGTTTTTTATACAACTTCAAAAGTGCTTTAGAAAACGGAAGTCGGACATGACGTAATGCCTGAAGTGACGTAAAGTAAAGCCGTTTCCAGCCTCTCAGTGGGACGTGGCTATTGGCCAAACAGCCTTTCAGTCAAAGCGGAGGGATGTCATATTGCCGTTCATTCAACTCCGCCACCGGAGCTCTCTGCCGTATAAAGAGTGGACTGTCAACATAGAAACATGGCTGCCCCTGCAACGGACAAGACGACTGATAGAAATAACGCAACCACAGACAGTCTGAAATGTCACGCAGAGCCTCTGTCGATATCTCGGGAAATCATTAAGCCAACCATACTTGAGCTGACGAAAGAAGTGAGGACGAACATCCTCTGCACCGTGGAAGGATGTGGCAAGATTCTGCCAAACACACCTGCATTGAACATGCATCTTGTAAAGTCACACAGAATAAAGGTAACTAATGCTTAAATCCGCGCTTGCTCGTATGGTTAAGGGCCGTTAACTTGTGCTAACTGAGCTAATTCGATTTGTTGAAAACATCAAACTGGAAAACGCAAGTCATCCATTATAACTTCTCATGTAGCTAATATGAAATGATGCTAAGCAAACAACACATCGTTATAGTCAACGTTAGTTACAAGTTCACCAAATTCTAACGGGAATTTAGCTCTGGAAATCTGCTCGTGATAGGTTAATTTCCCAAGCTAACGTTAGCTACAGCACAAGTTCGCTATCTTTAACTTATTCTCATCAGTGAAAGATTTGATTAGCATCTGGTGATGATTGGCTACTTCGGCATTTGTTGATACGCATGTACAACCTATCTATTATATATTTCGACTTGCATACTTTTATTGGTAAGTTCGGGGAGTATTTAATTTTGCTCTGCTAGTGCAACCTATGAAATGACAAATCTGTTTGTATTGAATCTGGATTCTGCACTGCATTGATTTTCTGATTCTAATTTACAGTGTACTGACAAAACTTAGCTTCCAGCAAAGTGGAGGTATTGAATGTATTTGGATCAAAGTCTTTCTCTCTGACCATTGGTCAGTTACTGGTCCCTGCCTTTTTGTGGGAGGCAGTGATTCACTGTCTCTCCTCCATGAATGAAGTTATTTGCATGTAAAGACTGCCTTTTGTCCTGCAATAGACTAAAGCTCTTTGTTTAAACTAGGTGAATGTGAGAATTTGAATTAGAAGTGGCCCACTGAGAAGTTTATTTAAAAGGACAACCAGATGTTTTACCAGATTAGTTTAGATGCATATAGATGTCAGTCACTTTGAGAGACACCGGAGATTCCAGTCCTGTGGGCCACCAACATGGATCTCACACACACACACCATAAGGAACGCAAAGAAAAAAAGAGAAGAAAAAACAAGTCTGTTATGTATAATCCACTGCCATCACAAGCTTCTGTTAGCGGTGGTAATGATATTCTGGTTGACACGATAACAGTTCTTCAATGCTGGAATTGGTAACTGGCTGTGTGTTCTCTGCATTATTCATGAAGTCTGACTGCAAGAACGAGGCACGACGTTGGGACACCATATCTGTTTATGTTTGGTCCAACCTAGCACTGCCTTAGCTCCACTGCAACGCTGCTTGGCAGTAATGTATTTGATGATGATCATCTAGCGTATCATCTTATTTTCCAGTCGCCTTTAAGAGGGAACTGACCTCTACAATGGGCACTTGTGGGCAGAGACAAAAGCGCAGCAGTAATCTTTCTCCCTTTTTGAGCTACACCCACTGAATACGTGATGAAAAATGATGCCTCAACATGACTCAGGCTTCAGCCTACAACCAGATGATGTATTTGAGGCCAGCTGTTAGAAAGCTGTGTCTGTTTATGCTAACTCCTTTTGATAAACCAGAGGGCATTCGTCAGCTTTTGCTATTCGGCTCCCTTTGGTGTTACAGCAGACGGAGGTGACCTTGACCATGGTTCAGCTGAAATATTAATAACAGTCATGCAATTTGCTGTATTCAGTAACAAGTATCATGGTATCTAACATATTGTGTAATTGTGTTTAATGATGCAATGTGCTGATAGCTGCTTTAGGAAGGTTACCTTGGTACTGTGAAAGAAGCTACAGCTCCTTGTTCTCTATTTCAACCATTAAAGCAGACCCTGGTGTGATTTGTTAGTTTGCTAATTTTATAGTTTAGAAGTTTTTCTTCAATGTCTTGAAATCAGTGAAAGCCTTTCTGTAACTCGGTACAAGCTACTATGAGTGAGCTATAACATCTAAAAGGCAAGTTTGTCTCTCTGTCTTTGTCACTTTCACCCGCAGGACGGTATTGTCAATCCAACGGTCAGAAAGGACATGAAGGCCTCCAAGAAGCTTTACTGCTGTCCCATTGAGGGTTGTCCCAGGGGGCCTAACAGACCCTTCTCCCAGTTCTCACTGGTTAAACAAGTAAGCCCTCCCTAAAGTGCCCCGTATACATATCATTATGTATACTGGTGTGGTGTATTACTCCACACCAAACCATAATCCATGTTTACAGGAATGATGCAATACCGGTAAAGTGCCTGTACACCCAATTGCTGTTTTTCACTGGCATACTTTTTCCTTATTTGTTAGCCTACTTCCTCTTAGATATTTAACACCTCCCATGAAACTGTGACCTGTTGTTACTAAAAAAAACTTCAGAGCCTTTGAACACACAGATACAAATTACCGAAAGAACTTTACAGAAAACTTTAATTGCACTCTGTTTTTTTTTATTGTCATTTTGCATCCTGGTATTGTGAAGTTTTCTTAGTCATATTGAAGTTAGTTTAGTTTGTAATGACCCAAACCTATTTAAAGATGTCTTTAGCAAAATATTCTTTGCTTTGTTCTGTTTTCCAGCATTTTATGAAGATGCATGCAGAGAAGAAACACAAGTGCTCGAAGTGCAACAACGGTTATAGCACAGAGTGGGACCTGAAGAGGCACATAGAGGATTGTGGGAAGACTTACCAATGTACATGTGGATGCCCTTATGCAAGCAGGGCGGCGCTGCTCTCGCATATCTACAGGACAGGACATGAGATTCCTACAGAACACAGGCATGTACATCTATACATAAAAGGTGTTTATTGAAACTTTGCATTAAGTATCAATTGTAAATTCCTGTTTTCTTTCATTTCAGAATTCCCCCTGTAAAAAAGCGGAAGATGGAGAAATTGTTAAGTGGTTCTGAAAAGGTTAAAACCAGTGAGTCCACCTTTCACATTGTGTCTGCTTCGAAAGAGCTGACAGAGGAGTCCCACCCCTCTGATGCAACTCTCAATACATCAGACTCAGCCAGTCAGAAGTCTTATCCCCATCAGAACCCCCAAAAGCTGCTTCTACCCAAACCGAAGATGGCTTTGGTCAGTGTTCCTGTGATGCAGCTGGCCCACCTGCCTGTCCTTCTTCCATCCACAGATAGTGGGGCTTTAAGATCTGTAGTCCTGGCAGTAGACAGCCAAGGCTCTGTTAGCACCATTCAGCTACTGCCACAAGCTTCAGGAGCTGTGGTACCCCAATTTGATGCTAAGAGTTTGGGTTTCAGGGACAGCATGCCAACTTCTCGCTCTTGCCTCGGGCCAATCAGCACAGGGGTGCAGGTCAGTCTTGACACTGCATGCACAGAAGACTTACCTAGCAGCCTGGGAGGGCAACGAGGGAGGAGCACCTCTACCAACATTCAGACGGACAAATCATACTTGTCAAAAATGCCCACAGTGGTTGGGGAGGGCATGGGCTTGTGGCACGTAGGGGAATCTGCAGTGTCCTCCTGTTCCCAAACAGACATCAGTGTGAGTGCCCAGGTCCTCCTACCAGTCAGTGTTGAAACCCAGACTTTCTCTTCCGGACTCAAAGACACGTCCACTATTGGCGCTCAGACAGAGAGCCAATGCTTGGGCCAAATTCCTTGCTCCTCGTCATCTGTGCCCCCGTACAAAACGAGGCAGACACAGACATACTTCACCATGCCACAATCAGAGCTTAAAGCTCATGACCAGGGTATCATGTGTTCTGACCTTTTCGGCAGTGACACCCTGAGTGTCTCAACTCAAACAGCTCTGGACATAAATGAGCCTCTCACTGCTGCAGGGAGCAGTTTGTATGACACAAAGTCAGCAGGAGGTATGTGTTTTGGGGTTCAGACAGATGAGCTCAACTCAAACAATATGGCAGACAACCAGACTCAAACTATGACTTTGCTAAATGACCTAGAGAACATTCTGTCTGACAGCATGTCAGGCCACCAGGTGCTTACTGGGGTCTCTGCAGTCTGTGGGTCAAGCCTGGGCTCTGTTCAGGAGCAACACAACGGCATTGACTTTGACTTTGAAGAGTTCCTCAATGCTGTGCACATTCAAACACAGACAGAGGAGAGTGACCTAGGAGGACTGGGCGGTGACACACCGCTGGAGTCTTTAGACATCCAGACCCAGACAGATTTCCTCTTGATGGATGAACTGGACCAAAGCGAGGGAGCAAGTAGAACCCAACCAAGTGACTTGGAGCTGTTTGATACGCAAACTCAGACTGATCTCAACATCCTGTTGAGCGCCGGAAGCCACTTGCCCTTGAGCAGCATCCTGCGTCAATCAAGCTTTTCTATGAGCACTGAGTCCTCAGATACAGAAACACAGACAGACCTTCCCTCATTTGCCCCAAGCCTCTCTTCTCAGACCCCCGTCAATCAGTGTGAGCATACCAGGCTTTTGAACAGCACAGAAACACAGACTGTGACCAACCAGGCAGAAGGACTTGGACAACTATTCCTGACAAGCAATGAAACGCAAACTGTCATGGATGACTTCTTATCAGCAGACATGGCATGGAATATGGAGTCCCATTTCAGCTCTGTGGAAACGCAAACATGTGAGGAGCTTTTTGTTCTCTTTCAGCAGCCAGACAAACCCAACAGCTGAAGCCATCCTAATGAAGCTACCTAAGGTCCTGCAGTACAGGTTTTCCACGTCTGCCTCTTCCTATGAGAGGAATCAGTCAAGGCTGTCCTCCAGTGGACCAGAGTCTTAGCAGTAAGAAGTTTGCAAAAATGTCTTTTAACATTCCAGTAGGGCCATCCTGTCCAAAGCATTTCCAGGTATACATCCTGACAGCTGTGCGCACTTTATTAGCTCAATGGGCATGAGTCTTTCTGCTCCTCTAACCGTTTACATATTTACTTGCACATACATGTAACAATGTGTCTTGTTTAAAATGCCAGTTTATTTCTATCTCTCAGTGTATAACCACTGACTGGATTTTGCTGTTTGGTGTTACAAATAAGCAGAACGTTGACTCTGCAATGAATACAGATGACACCTTTTGGCTGCACATAGCTGTCCAGAAAAGACGTATGAAGTAGTCACCTGTATGACAGCATTCACATATGCATATACTGCATGAAAAAGATAAATTCCTCTCAACTGTACAGTTCACACTGTTGTGCAGTTGGTTTACATATGTATTTGATATGTGCATGAAGCCTTTGTCAGCAGCACAATTCTCAGTGTGGGCTTCTAGTAGCTGCCTCATTGTTGTTGCTTTGTTTGCAGCAAGACTATAAAATCTAACACTAGTTTCACAGCCAATGCAACACTCTACCAGTGATCATCTATCAGCTTTACATTCTCCAGAATAAAACCCCATTAAGCCTTCAGCAATGGAAAAGGCATTGCTCATTGCAGTTAAGATTCCCCCCAAAAAATAGCACAATTAAAAAAAAAAAAATGAAATGTTTGTCTTGTCGGTTGTAGTACACCATTTCATTCAGATGGCTGGTTTGAAGTTGTTTAGTAATTTTTTTGGGGTTCATATAACAAAACAGTTAGTTGAAGAGCTTAGAGCTAAGCTATCATTGTCTTTGACTTATTCATTAGCCGCGTGTAAATGTATACAGTGCAATGTAACTATATAGAAACACAGTGGATTAGCGCTTGAATAAGCTGTTGTCTTGGTACAGAGCTGTTGAATGACCTTTCATTTGGATTGAAAAGAGTCATGTTGATGTTTTGTTTAACAATTGGAAGTCTGTTTCTTTTGATTTAAAAATGTTTCTCCAGGCAACTGAACTTTTTGGTTGCTCATAACTTGTTACTGTTTATATTGTGTTGCACTGAGTTACCTCATTTTGGCACTGCATGCTGACTGTGTTGTACTAGGGAACAGAGCTATATTTGTGCTTAATATTACGTTTTGGTGCCTTAATCCATGTGTTAACTTTTGTTCTGTTACAATTTGCTGCTTAAAAAGAATTCTCCTACGATAGGTCTTGAAAGTTTTTAAGAATTCCTTACTTTGCATGTTTTGTTTTGCAATTTTTTTTTACTTCCATCTTGGTTTCATGAATGTGTGAAATATTCTCCAGAGTTGCTCGGGAAAGATTTATGTTCTGTGACATGAAAAGCAAATGCAGTGAACTTAACGTCATTTGCAGAGATGGAAGAATGTACAGAACATGATGCTGTGCAACTATTACATGCACTATTTTCTGCACCTCATCAAAACAGTTTGAGAAAAGTTTTCTTGTGTTTATGAATTTCAACATTTATTTTACATGGATCAGTACTTCTAGATACAGCATAGCAGCTCCCTGGTAGTTTAGTGGCCCTAGGGGGGGGAAATGCCTCGCTGATAACATAGTGTGGATGCCTTGTCAGTCTTAAAGGTCAGTGCTTTATTTTCTCTCTGTAGGGAGTGCATGCATATATTTTCACAGCACAAAACATTTGTTAGTAGAATTTGAATTTCTGCTACTTTTGTGTGTAGAACTAATTGTTGCCTTGATAAACTGTTTGCATTACACTACAGATGTTCCTAATAAACTGCTGGAAAGTGTATATTGTGTTTTTGTCATTTAAAATTGAACAAAGGCAGAATTAAGATTTACAAGAAAAAGATTTGTACACTGAATAATATGAATTATTTCTATTTTTTATTTATAGCCGAAAAGTAAAATGCCTTGATGGATTTTACAATCTGTACATTGTACGACACCCTCTGTCCTTCACTCTCAAGTCAAAGAGGAAAAAAACAACAACTTTTAACAGGGAGAAGATGGAAGAAACCTCAAGAAGAACCACAGAGGAGAGATCCCTCACCAAGGACGGACCGACCAGCAATAGATGTGTCACTTACAGACCATTAACAACATAGAATATTCAGAATACAATGACATTATTTACAGATTGGTCCCATTTAATTCAGGTCTCACTTTCTAAGTTCAGTACATAACATTGTGCAGTTCTATTTTGATCATTACAAACAGCTAGAGGTCGTATATTGAAGTGAAATAACATCATCTCATTTGGAGACCGATGTCACAAACATGCCAAGAGATGTTCACCACTGTACAATGTACAATTTCAACCATATCCACAATCCATAGGAAGCACTTCCTAATAAAACTGGATATTAGAGAGAAACTGCAGTAGTTTGGCAACAGTTTATATACTCTTGGAGAGTCATAAGCTTCAGTTCAACACTGACATTCTCACAGACCCGGCTTGTGGTTTGAGTTTAAAAAGCAGAAAGTAAGGCAGCCCCACGGCCATGCTTCTCATGAGGTAGCTGCACCGTTGCTTGGTAACTACAGCAGCTGAGAGAGCACTTGTGGGAGCTGGTTGGAACAAAAACCAACCACGATTATACTGAATTGAACATTTCAATATTTTCCCCTTGACTGTTACAGTTAAAAGGGTCTAGTAAAATAAATATGTCAACCATGTTGGTTGAATAAACATGGTGGTGATACAAAATAAGTCAGTGAATTATTTAACACATTTATTTCACAGCCTTTAGACAGATTGACAGCCAGAACAGGGGGCAGTGTTTCTTTAAGAAAACCGGATGTATATGGACATGTGCACTTGCTGGAGTGGATGGAGCCCATTAAATAGTTGTTTCAATGCACTATGTCAGGTTTGGAAGACATTTTTACACGATGCCTCTTGGGTAAAGAAACATTTACATCAGAGAAGCGGTGATGCTGACATGTCTGGTACTTGGCGGTTAGAGTTGAGGTGTAAATAGGAAACTCTTGGTCAGCAACATGTTCCAATCTTAATCCTCTTGTGTCACTCCTCTTATCAAACGTGCAGCAATTCTCCTCCAAGGCATCTTCCGGTGCCTTCATGCGGCTGCAGAGCTGGCCTTTGGCTTTCTGAACTGAATTAATTGGTGGTAAAAATATGAAGTTTTTAATTGGAAGCACTTTACTATTTGGCCGACGGGTGTGTTTTGGAGGCCTAGAGGACCTGTTCTCTGGCACGTTTGGCTGATGGTAAGGTTGCAAAGGAGTCCCTCCGTCCTCTATCTTTTCTTCCAGCAAGAGATGTGACAGGTTGTTCTTCATGGCATTGAAAACAGACCACTCTGGCTGCCGAGCTTCTGCAATGGTGTGACTACATGATACCGTCAGCTGACTTAATGGCATGTATTTCTTCGAGCTGTTATGAGGGCCCGCCTGCAACTCACAGCGACGCTCAGCATTGCCGGCTGAGCTGTCTACATTACAAATTATAGGATCAACAGGCAGAGGGGTTGGGTTATCAGCCTCCTTATGCTTTGCTTTCCTGTCTCTCTTCTGCGACAGAAGTATGCAGCTCAGTGGAGCAACTCTGGCCCAACCCAGGACCTGTGGCGAAACATAATTTATTGTTAAACATTCAATACACCCAACATATTTCTGCAAATACGTATAATGATAACACTCACTAAGTAAGATAAGCAGTAGGCCTAAAGAGATTTACAGCAAGCAAATATTCATACACTCACAGCTTCTTCCCAACCAGGGTAACAGTGATACTCATATGGCTCCAGTTCCTTCAAGAAGTCCTCCTCACTAATATCTAGAAGAGCATCAACATGTGCCCTTTCTGTTTTGTATAGCTGCTTCCCAGTTTCATCCTCCTGAACTGGAAGCTCCTCGTCTGATCCACTCATCGTGTGATCCGTCTCATCTGAGGTCGCCATCGTTAAGTGAGCTTGTGTAGTTAGCGCAGATCTGTAAATATAAATAAACCTCCGACTTCAGGTGTATACAAAGCTGAAGCATACTGGAAAAACTGAAGTGGCTATCGCTTTAAATTAGCTAACAATGTGGTTTGAAACGTGAAAACTAACATCATACTAGTTCGTCGCACTCCATTTAACTCACCAAAAGGAGGCGATCTGGATCCTTGTTGCATTTTACATTGACTTGCGTTACAAAGCCAGGAAACACCAGTCAAACTTAACTTCAGTTATCTAACGTGGAAGTTCTATTTTTGGTTGACACTTTAAGGAGAGAACTGCAGTCGCGGTGAATGAAGACGAGCCTGAACGCCGTCGCCATGGCAACCCGCAGCGGTTTCACAAGGAAGCTGTGACGTAGAGAAAGGGGGACGGCACGGGAGGCTGCAGCAGCCCAGTGAGCCATAGCTGAATGGTTATACAATCGACACTGAGCCCCCAATATATACATTCAAACAGTCATAACAACAAGTCTTTATTAGGAGATTTGTCAAGATAAGATTGCATTTTTAAAACCTATAAAGAGGCATGTGTTGTAAAAAAAAAACGCCCACATTTCAGTCATTTACTTCAAAAGGATCTTCTGCTCATATTCGTATTATTTCTTTTCTGTGTGCTATCAGGAAGACATATATAAAAACGTCACTGTGTGCAAATGAGAATTATTGGTTGGTGTCACAACCACAACCGCTGTGAGGATGGAAACCATTTTGTTTCGTTGCAACGTTCAGTTCTGCACGTAGACACCTGACTCCGAACTGCCCCACGCAGCATCTCTGGGTTCTCCACGTGAAAATGAGAAAGAGGGGCGGTCATTGCAGGGGGCGTGGGGGTTGCAGGGGGTGCTGTGTAATTATTTTCACAGGGAGAAGAGTGTGTGATGTGCTTTTAAGTCCGGTGGAATTAAGGCAGCCGATCTGTGTGAGCAAACTGACACTTTGCTGGCGCACAACAAGAGCTTGGTTTATTGGTCAAAAGCTCAAGAGTGTCAGCTTGTGACGCAACCGGAGAACCTATCCGAAAGTGGGACACTGACACCTGACGGCTTCATCTCTGGACTTGCCGGTTTCCCCCATCACGACTATTCCGGGTCTGCAGTGCAAGGACTGTTGTGTTTTATGGAAGCGGACTCTGCGCCTCCTGCCGTGGTCATGCTGCCCCCGAAAAATTGCCTGCCGAGGAACTACAGCTGCATAGCTGGACTGTTCGGAAGCTTAGCAGCGGCAAGTACGCGACTGGAGGATGGGGACGATTTTGACATGGTGAACGGCACCTGTGAGCCCATCGAGAGTCCCGTGGTGGAGGAGAGACCACGGGGAAGAGAGATCCTCCTTAAACCTGCACAGAGTCCAAACCTGCGCCGGAGGTGCAAGTCACTGCCGACACCGACAGAGAGAGCAAAGTTAGAGATCTGTCGCAGAAGAAGTCCAACAAGTCAGAAAAAGGTCCGGTTTGCCGACTCCCTGGGCCTAGAGCTCATCTCAGTGAAACATTTCGACGATGCAGATGATCCAGAGGTGCCGGAGCGCATTTTGGCCAAACTACCTAAAGGGCCCATCGACCTTAATCACTTAGCCACGAAATTCCCCCGCGCTCCTTCGCAGTCTGTGTTCATGGAGCTGAGGTTCACCAACCCGGGCACTCTCCCCGGCTTTGATCAGAAAGTGAGGGAAGTGAAAGTCATGTTGGAGACCGTAGAGGCGGACGAGTTCAGCCTCTCCGGGTTTGTGCGCGTGTTGAATATGGCTTTCGAAAAGAGCGTCTTTTTGCGGTATTCCATCAACAACTGGATTACATTCATGGACAGTTTGGCATCATACGTTCCTAACTCAAGCGACGGTGTCACTGATAAGTTCAGCTTCAAGGTCGTCATGCCAACCTACCTCGAAAACGGGGGCACATTGCAGTTTGCGATTAAGTATTGTGTGGGCGGCCAAGAGTACTGGGACAATAATAACGGAAACAACTATAAAGTGAGGCGTCACTGGTCCAAGATGTCGCCACCTCGGGAATGGGAGAATGGATGGATTCACTTCATCTGAGCTATTTTGTATCGTCGGCAGTGGCACACTGCGTGCGTAATTTGCGCGTAATTGATCCCCGGGTACCTGTAAATGGTTATTTTATTTCTGCCATGTCAGCTATACACATGCTGTGTGCCAGAAAACAATTCCCCTTATTAATTGCAAGATTTTCCCCGCTGTTGTAACAGATGGAGTGTTAGTCTATGAGCTTTAGAGGTGCTTGGTGAGGAATTTGCCTTGATGTCAGGGCTCTGTACGGCGTGGTGCCCTTTGGGAGGGCATGTCCACGTTATGTAATGTTCAAACACGTGCCACGGAAAACGTGCCGGGCAATGCCAACTTCAGGCACTTCTGTTCATATAAGGGGATGCTTTAATTTTTTTTGGTAGTGTGGTGGTGTTCACATGATTACCTTGTTTTGCACAAGTGCAAAAATATTGGCTCTATGAGAAGTAGAAAGCATTATCTCTTGGCCTTTGTGGATGCCAAGTGACTTTAAGTAGCCTAGTATAGTTCACCTGTGGCCTCCTGCAGGCTGGGGGAAACACATCTTACAAAGAGACAGAAATATGTGGCAGGTGACTTTACTCCAAAAATCTATCTTTGATTTCCTACTGTCATGCCATTGAAAATGCCTTATATCCATGTGGGAAGCTGTGCAATTATTAGGCTGATGTTAATGATTATCATTGTATATTTTCCGATAAGTCTTGTAGACACGACACAGAGCTTCCGATGAAGTAGCAGCTTTTTAACCTGCCATATAGACGTATATTTCTACCTATAGAGTTATTACATATTTGGCCAGTTTGAATGCAATAAAGCATTTTACAGACATAACTTCCACAAGGAGGCCTAACTAACGTCAAGTCGTGAGACTATGATTCATACAAATGAAATCTTCCCCAAATATCACTGCATTATGCATATTCCACTGAGTCATAGAGGCAATATTTATGGGCTTCAGCACTGTGATATTTAGTTTTTGAGACACACACGCACACACACACACACACACACACACACACTCTCTCTCTTTGTAGCTGCTAGCAAGGATACATTTACCTCAGATAACTTGTGGGCCTTTTTCTTATCAGGTTGATCGCTATTCAACAAATTCAGAGTATTTTTTTTCCATGAAACTGAAAAGTACTACATTTTCAAATTCAACTTCTGCATTGCACCGTCTCACTGCTGAAAAGTAGCTTTCCCACAGATCACTGTGTTCAGCCAGCCTTTGCTGCTATAACGGGTCCACACTGATGTCCTCTGTCAACACTGTGCAAGATTATGCTCTTCCCTACATGGCAAAAATAGTTTGAAACACCTGACTGTCCAGCTGAGCTTCTGCTGTCCAACTGTTGTTTGATTTCTATATAACCATACCAACCAGTCTGCTCTTTGCAGTACAAAACAAAATATAGTCTGGGACAGGTTGTTTTCAAAACCTGTCCCCTATCACTCCTGATAATGTCTGTAGTTTTTATGCAAAACCGGTTTGTACGTTGCACAATAAGTTGATTTATGCAGTCTTCATCAAGTTTGTGTTTGTATATCATCAAGGTTTATGGGTGTGCAATCACACAGAGCACTTTTAATTCCAGAGCTCTGACTGTAATCTGAACTTCACTTTGTTTACATCTGCAGAGCCTCAGAGGGACGCTCTCCATTTAATGAGGCCATCAGGTTCGGATATGGATAAAAACCTTTCCTGTAAACACTTAGCTTTTGTAGCAGTTCCACTGTGAAACCTCTAAAGTTTGCATGGTTTGTGTTTGGACTGCAATGCTATACTTGAGCTAGTTATAAGCTGAAATGAGACAGAGAGTGATATCTTATTGTACACAGAGATGCATTCTTTGTCGTCTGTTTAGTTAAAAACACTCTGGATATGAAAACAGAGCCTATTGATTGTTGTGTCGTTAAATTCATGGTTATTTGCTTATTGTCTGCTTCTGTCTCTGTATATTTGGGTCAAGCATCCATGCAGTTTGATACCATACAGCAACAATTACCCAGTTTTAGAGTAGCAATGTGCATACAGAGAGGTGCATCAATACCAATTAAGCAGCAGGATTGTCATTTGGCTGAAGCAAAGTCTTGGCTTTATTTACTCCAGTTGTTAAATAATGTAGGGTGTGGGGTTGCTTGACACAAACATTAATCATTTATCCATTTACCATTGCATGTGACTCATTGGTCCAAGACGCAACAAGTGTTATAAATCTTATGATACCAGCACTCATGGAATCGCCGAAGGGCTTCTGGTCTGATAAGATTTTCACTTCAATGTAAACATAACATTTTTGCATCAGAAGGAACTCACTGATATATAAATATGTATGTAAATGTGTTAATGTTTCATATTGAATGT
>CAAKHC010002428.1:14962-48175 GCA_901007825.1 Macroramphosus scolopax
TTTAATGTTCATTATTGAATGTTCTTCCTATTACTGTTCGTTGTTGTGTGATTTTGAAGCATTTTCGAAGGCAGGAACGAGGACTGCGATTGGTTGAAGTTGTTGTCAAATGATCCTGTGAAGTTGGATGTTGAGACATGTGGCTGTTTCCTAAAAGCACACATACGAATATAATATTTCTCTATAGATTGCAGACTTTTCCCTCGGACTAAAATGTGAGTATCTGAATTATATCGGAAACCTTCCACACAGCTGCAAGTGCACGATGCCTTAGTTCTCTCTGAGTTCACTCCGAGATATAAAACAGTGGTCGAAGGTGGCAAACGCTTGCTTTTTTAAGAAAAGGCAATCACAAGTGAATGAAAACAATGACAAGGGATCTCAGCAAGTGAAGGTAACGTCAAATGCACTTTGGTGTGTGCACGAGCGACTTATGATTGTATCGGATACTGAGCACGCTCAGTCGAAGCAGGTTTAATGCACTTTGAGTGAAGACAAGGAACGTGGCAGGGTTGACAGTCACTATATATATATATGAAAGGTTCTCTTGTGAGTAACTAGAAACCAATATGTCTCCTATCCTTTTTCCTATTTCACAGTTTTTTCTCTCATCGGGGGAAAGCTTTGATAATTTCTGTCGGATTTATAACCACTGTATTACGATGAGGATTTGACTTCATTTGTTATCTAGTCTGTCTATACGTGTGAATCCTATGCAACCCTTTAAGTGTTGTGGTTGTTCCGTCTGCCATCACCTAAACATGTTAATCAGCACTGTTTGCTTTTGTCTGCACTGAATGTTAACCATGTTTGCATGTACAGCTGAGAACTACCTTTTATTTTTATGTTAATTTTCCCGTATAACCAGCATTTTTGTTAAAACAATGCCTAATAAAAATAATTTGTGGAAAAAAAATTCCATCAGCCTCATTTTCTTACTGCCTATGTGAACAATGAATTGGACACATAATTGTGTAATCAAAGCAAAGAATCCCCGATCTCGTCTCCCAGACAGCAGCGAAGCTCAACACCCCGGAATAATAGTGTAAGAGTTATTGTAGTACACGTGCAGGCTGAAGAGCTGCATGTGAGTGTTTCAGTGTTCGGTCAGTTGAGCGTTTCATCTTCAAAAGGCTCCCAATTCATAAAGCAGCACTGGGCTGCTGCCATTGTAGACATGAATGCAGACATGTCCTTGAAATGATTACAGTCTGATGTCACGCCTCCTCTTTTTATGGAGGGGAGGGTTTGGTGTCTGGTGCAGGCCGAGAAGGGTCAAAGCAAAGTAACACAGTTGCATACGACTAGACGACAACAGATAAAGAGCATTCAATACACATTGCTTACTGTTTGCAGACCCTTTGAAAGCCTCCAATCAAGGTCAGACCTCATTTGAACAGCAGCTTTTCTTTCATGACCCCACTGCACAACATCCTCATCCAATAAATATGTGTTGTAAATGTCCATGTCGTGGTTTATAGGTGGCAATTTCCTGTTTCAATACGACCTTTTGTCTACGTTGTGCTTGGATTAACACATATCTTCATTTCGCACTTTTAGCTTTCCCTCTAACCAGCGTTGGTAAAGCTCAAAGGAGAAATATTGAGCCAACTGGCAGGCAATTAAATAAAACCACAGCCTCCAGAGCCTGTCAACAAATCTTTCGACTCTTTCATTAAGTGAATTAAACGTCTGGTAATGGCACTGTAATATAATACATTGACCGGTGGGACTGAAGAACTGAAGTGAAGTCTAATTATTATTATTAGTTTGAAAAGCTGCATGTGCTGCATTTAAAGCCTTCTGTGAGCGTGTGTCGCTGGTATGCTACACACATGCCTTGTGGGTGGTGTTTGAAAGCTTTGGTGGTAGGTTATTACAGCAATATTCTGCTCACGAAAGGAGGAAGTTCAAGTCATTTATCATCGTGTTGAAAGCACTGGGGAAAAGACGTGGTTGCTCTGCACGTCCGCCTAATTCGTTGAGCAAGCAGTCGGTGTGAATCCATGTGAATCTGCTTGCTGCTAATTGAATTCAATGATAAGCGCGCCTCATGAGCAAGATTCAGATGGAAAGCCTCAGACTTCTCCAGCATGCAGACAAAGACTGCAGCTCGCCAACATTGTCTGGATCTTTTGATACTATTTGTGAAGTTGATGGTAAGATACAATAGATGTATGAGCATGGACACATATAACGCCACCGTTGTCATGGGCATGTTTCCAATTACACATCAAAAACGTAGCAGCATATGTATGACGCGTGTTGTAATGATGTGTGCGCACTGATAAGCAGTATTGTCATGCCGCAGAACAACAGCTGCTTACATAACCTCTGTGCTGTGATCATGGCGTTCTGTTTGTTCCCTCCCCGAGGCTGCTGCCGTTACGAGTCCGCAACCCAGAGCCGTTTCCATCCCACCTGCGCGACCTCTCTCACCTCACTCAAAAGTGTGTCCTTCAGCTCAAGTCTGTGCACACAAATAGGTTTCATCATTTCAGTTTAAATAATTGATCTGAGTGAAATGCTGGGTCATAAGATGAATCCTGATGCAGCTGCAGAGTAGGATGCATCTGAAACCTCATGTGACTGAGCACTGGACCTGAATAATTGGCTAAATGATCTTCTGCAACTCGAAAAAATCCATTAAGTGTCTCCTATGCCTTATACCTATTCCTCTTCCTGTGTGACCCCGTCATAGATCACCCATATTGTGGTTTATCCTAAACCGAACTTTCCATATTTACATTCACTGTCACTCTGAGATGGTAGAATCAGATGTGGCAGGAGTCAGACTGAATCCTTGTCACAGCCTGCTGGCCCACATCTCTCCTCGCAGTATTTCTTCCCTCAGACTCCCAACAAGCCTTTCTTCCTCTTTAGGTTTTTTCTCTCGTCCTCGTCTGCTTTTATTTTCAGATCTCTGAATTTTTTATTGTGTATATCCCAAATAAAAAAATTAAATTCCATTTGATTAATAAATATAATTTTCAATCGTTATATAAAGTTAGACAAAAAAAAAGCCAATAAAATACAATCCTCCTGTGGGTTCATGTGTAAGTAAGGGAAGCTGAACACTTTCTAAGTGTCTTGAAAATATTTAGTAGAAAGAAAGATGACTTGTTTTCCGCTGTTGTTAAAGGATATGAGTTGATATGAGAGTCATTTCCTGGGAAATACTTTCCCAAACAATGGTCCCAACACAATACCACAGTAACAAGTGATTTATGACACAAATGTTTCCAGAGAGACAAACAACTGACCCATATATACATACAGAAATCTGAGGTGATGGTGAGCACACATTTAAACTTTCTGGTTTCAAAGAGAAGAAAATGTTGTCTCATTGGACGGCAGTGAGGAAGACGTCTAGAACATTATTGATTTATTTCTAAGGCAAATGGAAAGGGCATAATGTAATAGAACGAAGGAGGAACATTAATATTATTGCATTTTGTGATAGAGGTTTGTAAAAATGTAATTTAAAAAAAAGTTATATACCAGAGTCACATGAAGAAAAGATAACAGGTCGATCCTTCTGCCCAGTAACTGCAGCCGTCATGTTTAAACAGGGGCGGATTCAGTTGGGCCTTAATTCTTCTGCTTACATGAACTGCTCAGCCAGTGATGACAACCTTAATTAATTTACTAAAGGATGGTAAGTACTTGTATTTTCTGCTCCACTCCACCCTGCACGGAGCTCCAGTCTATCACAGGGTTAACATGCTGTATAGTGACAGACAACCATCCTCCCTCACATTCACACCAACACGTTATTTACTCACTCAGGCACACAGGGACTCTGCAAACACCTTTTTCTATGACAACATGTTGCTAACCTTGGCATCACCATGCAGCCATCCCTTTGTCTCTGTTTTACTTTGATAGTGGGTTATAGTTTATTTCATATTTTAGAGAGTTATGCAGGATTTGAAGCTGGAGGGCTTTAATTCATTAACTGGACTGGAACCTATATTTAACTATAACATAAGTCATGAAATACAAAAGCATGCTACTCTGTAATAGATGTTATTTCATCAGTCAGTAACTGAAACAGCTTTACAATGATAAACTAAGATGACTCTTTACATGCTCTGAGAAGTGGGACTGGTCGTGTCCATTGAGTGTGAGATGAATCTAAAGAGCTATAGGCGACATTCTCCACCATCAATGACTGTTTAGTATTCTGCTGATCTCCTTTCAGGCCTCCCAGATCTACCAGACCTTATGTAATCAAACCCAAAGGTTGTTGTTGTGCGAGAAGGAGTTATTACACTTGGGAATGTTGCCATGAATTAAACAAAAGGTACTACATTACATTTCCTTCTCCATTGTTAAATTTTCATCCCATCTCCCTCTCGTTCTTTACCCACCAGTTCATCTTCTGTTATCGCTATGCTCAAGTTATTTCTTATCCAATTTAGTTCCTCAGCCGCTGTTCATCCTCTCTCCTCATTTTTCCTCCTTCTCTCTTTTTTGTCACAGTTTACTGCCCTTGCTAGATCTCTGTGTGGCTGCTGCCCATCAGGACTGTAAATGGTATTCCAATAACGCAAAGAGCACCCAGACTGCTGCAGACACAGTCAAAGCTGCGGTGAATTTCCTTCCATGGCATGATGGAAGAACTCTGGGCAAAGAGGAAGACTCATAAATAACCCAGCCTGTTTCCAGCCTTTCATCAGGTCTGCATCATTTCTGGCTGATCTGATGGATAAAAAGAGAATAAAAACAAGGGGACAGACTGTGTGAAAGCACAGTGTGGATGCACACACAAGCACCGGAGGGAGATATTTAATGGAAAATTAAGCATTATCAGTTCCCAGTGGACAGGTCTGACGCTGACGCTCTAAAAAATGTCCTGTCAGTCACGCAATTTAGTTTAGTGACATTGGAAGAATAATATTTTCAGACATGACGGGTGACAACATATTACAACTACATTACATATTTTAAAACTAAAATCAGTGTTAGATTTATTGTGTTTAACTTTGTGGAATTGCGGAATTAAACATTTCGCTGAGGACCCCCTTAAAGACCCTCAAGCACCGCCTCGGGTCCCCTGACCCCACTTTGGGAATCCCTTATATATCTACCTAAAGAATAAGCACCATTATTCAGTCTCATGACTTCAGCGGGGTCCCACGGTCCAGTGTTTTGATTTAGCTCAAAGGAGTTGGATGAGGTTGTGTGGACCAGACAGAGTCAGCTGCTCCAAACTCAGGCATCCTTTTTTGGACCCCTCTTTGTGCACAAGGAATAATAAATTATCAGAACACAAAAAGAGTTCAACAAACCTTTGCTGGTATCATTCCAAGACCGTGTGTAAATAATAGAATGTTACAGTTTGTTGAGCTATGTATTCGTTTTTTGGGGGCGTGAGAAATTTGTGGTTGTTGCACCAAATGCATACATTCCCTTATGAGTATATGTTTATGTACAGTATGTGTAGGTGAATAAAGGTGCACCAGAGACTGGAGAAGCAAATACAGTCAGCAGCAGTCGGTTACCCTCATCAATGCTTTGAAAGGTTCTGTCCACTCAATGTGTCTGAAACAGGAGCCCGAGCTGCGTGTCTCTCACTGATGTCCATGTCAGCTCAGTGGGATGACCTTACCCTCCCTCTCTCCCTCCTCTTCCCCACGCTCAACCCTGCAGGGATGCCATCAGTACGTTGTCACAATGAATGATGTCCTTATATCACACCCACACCCTCGTCTCCCAAAATAAAAATAAAGAAAAAAAACTGCTGTTTAGGAGCAAGACTGTGTGGGTGAGTCAGCAAAACGTGACTGCTGTCAGTATAAATATTTGTTAGCAGCCGTCTCTTGCCCCAGATGGGTGTTAGACATGAGAGATGTATCACATTACATTACATTAGGCATTATTCAAGCATGACCATGAGAGAACTGAGTTTGTCTGCAGGTCCAGTGTATATTTAAGGTTCTTCTTTGGCTTTGTTTCTGCCATTTAGTCCACTGAATGTTTTCATTTTCACCCTGCCCGGCTACACGTCTGTGAGCCCTGTTGCATTTGGAGGAGAAACACTCACAACAGGCCTCATGAAATAATGATGTTGCTGCACTCTCACACCCTTCTCTGTGTCTTTGGCTTCCACCCCGAAGCACTCTCCTATGTCTCTGTCTCTCTCCAGCAGGCGATGGCAGGTCAAATGGAACAAATGTGTGACTGGATGTTCTGTAGTCCAGCAGTGACCCTATCCTGAGCCTCTCATGCACACTCTATACCAGCCAGTGCCACACAGAAGGTCAATATACATCCACTACAGACTGCCAGTGATATTTGATAGTTGCCCTAAAAGATAACACCGCATTCACTCTTCTGTGGTAACATGTGCTGAAGATAAGGGTTTTCAAGCATGTGCACACGTGTAGGAGAAATTATTCGATTGAGTGTGATGAGCCAAGCTGATGCACTTTATGCATGTGTGCACTGACGCTCTGCATATGGTGACTTCTGCTATTGAGGTTGGATTGCGGTAGATTGGAGCTCATTAATATTCATGAGGAGACGCTATCTGATTGGTTAAGGCATTAACTGCTGGAAATTTATGAGCGGTCTCTCAAGCTGATCCAACATAGCGCTCCTTTGAGGGGTCTGGAACTAATCCTCTGCCGCCCTCTCTTGTGTTAAAGATGTTACAACAATATTGTGAAACCTGCTGCCTCAAGTTGTACAGAGGAACCTCCAGCCTTAGAATTCATTAGTGATATATTTGTATGTGGGACAATTAATAATCTATGTGTTGACGATTCAAGGTCTCATCGTTAAAGCCTGCAGTTAATCCTACGCTGCTGCTAATATTACAAAAGCCACATTTGCTCTTCAACAGGACAAACCCATTACAAAATCCTTTTAAAATCATGTCAATCCCCAGTGCAATCAGGGTTAATGAACGAGGCTTTGTTTGTGCCCCGGCTCTCTAAATGTGTCTCATCTGGCCAGATGCTTTGCCGGTTGGCAGATGAGACAGAACAAAATCTGGAATTTGCGCATGCTGGGAAGCAGAGAGGCACAAGCGATTGGCCCTGTCTCCAGGGCCCAGTCATCAGAAACAGAATCACTGCCTCCATCTGTCTGGAGGACTGCAGTTTCTTCTCTCACACACGCGGTCCATCTGGTCGGCTGAGTAAGTGTGTCTGAGGGTGAGTATCATTATCAAGGAAGAAACACAGGAAAATACTGTTATCAGTTAAGACACAGATTTATTCTGATGTGTGCAGAATAACACAAGATTTTGCAAGTTACCTACTGTTTCATCACAGGTTAGACTCCAGTCTTTCAAATCTTGTACCAGGTGAATTGGTGGTGGTAATGGAGTTATTTACCACAAAGCAGTTGGGATCAGCTAATTCATCACTGCGGCCGTCGAGCATAACAGACCCTCCCGTGCCAGGGTTTGGCAGGAGATAAGTGAGAGAGCTTATGATTTCGGCACCGCCGCGTGAGTTTGTGAGGGATCATAGTGAGAGGCTCTAAAGTGTCCTCCACCCAGTGTTGTTTCAGCTGGGTAGCCTCGGGGACAGCAGGGAGAGATTCACACACACACACGCACACGCACACGCACACACACGCACGCACACACACACACACACAGACAGACCGTAAACAGACAGACTGATAACCAAATGATAACGTGACACACAGCAAGATTGTCAGGTCAGATTGTGTAATTTAATAGTTTATTCTGTAAAGTCATGAGGTGTACACTGCTGTGTTTTCAGGAAACTGCTCTATCTTCACACACAAGGAAGCACATTAGGCCCACCTGTTGCGTGTCTCAGCATTTCCCTTTTTTTTACAGGTTAGTACCTCGTCACTATCGCTTGCAACTACGGCTTAAAGAAAAGCGAAGCTTGGTACCAAAAAGCTGCAAGTTGAATGCAAGAAAAATGTGTGTGTGTGTGTGTGTGTGTGTGTGTGTGTGTGTGTGTGTGTGTGTGTGTGTGTGTGTGTGTGTGTGTGTGTGTGTGTGTGTGTGTGTGTGTGTGTGTGTGTGTGTGGATGATAATCCCTAAAGGTCTGCATGTGTGCTTCATCACATATCTTGGGCCTCAGCATGCTGTCACACGTTATTTTGCATTCTTACTTTGCTTTAGTACACGGTCCATGTTTTTGCCTCATTCTTTCCCTAGAGGACTAATAAAAACGATGAAGTCATGGGATACAAATTGCTGGAAGCTAAACATGAATCTGGCTTCAAATTCAAGCACCCCGGGTCAAAGCAGGTCAATATTAACAGTTATTGTTTGTGTTCATCGGCCTCCTCTGACCTGTTTACTACTGTGGAATCCATTCAGGGGAAACAACAGGATTGTGTGAACGAGGTCGTTGGACATTTATTGGAAAAATACCTCCGTTCCATGAACTTCATCATTTGTTGACTGTCTAGCTGGGATGATATGCTTCCTTTTGTGGCCATACATTTGATACCTGTATTAATTTAACAAGGGCACACATCATACGTGTCAACAAAACTGGGATCCTTATAAAAGAATCACAAAATCAATGTATAATGTATTAAAACATGTGCACAGGAAAGTGGATCCAGTCCTAATGTCGCCAATCAGAGGCAGTTTGTAGCAGACCAGATGTGGATGTTTGTGAATGTAATTGAAGAAATCTGGAAGTATAATGCAACAGTGCTTCCTGAGCTAAAAAAGGTTAATGAACAGCAGCACTGGGCTGGGATGGGAAGAAATATAAAAGACTTGTCTTAGCTTGAGGACCTGTGAGGAGAACACCATGAGACTTATCACTCGTCTGATCTTGTCTTCCTCGAAAGAAAAGGATGTCAAACACAATTCTTCTCTGTCTGCTTTGCTCTCCCCTCCATTCTGTGTAAAAGAAAGCCTCTCGTTGGAGCCTAATTACGAAGAGAAAGGCGATGAAGAGCTACTTTCCTCTCCATTCATTCACACAAAAGTTGCTATGGTCTCATTTGTAAATCGATGACAGCGATGAGGTTTATAGGACGAAGACGACCCTGGCAACCAGTGTCATTTGCATTAAGTGAAATATGGTTTTGCTCTATTGGAATTGGACATTTGTTAGTCCAGTTAGACAAATGTATCAGGCGATGGGATTGTACGCAGTATATGTCGAAGCAGGTACATAACCTACACTGAAAGAAAACATTATTGATCCACAAGGGGAAAACCATACTTGAAAACAGCACAGTGACAGTTTATAGGTACAAAAAAAAAGGACAATATCACTCAGCATCCCTTTGAAGGAGTATTACTATACTGTAGATACAGTACAATATTGTAACAGGGTTATATCAGTACGTAGAGTACATGACATGGTTGGTTGGTAGTACTTGTTCTCAGGCTCACGATGGCAGCAGTGTGTCACAAATGGGCTTAAAGCGCCGGCTGAGCTTTAAAAGGGAAAATAAAATGTAACTTCATCCCGGGACCCTTTGAGGAGTGTAGTAAAGTAGCTGTTTAAACATTCTGAGATTGGCTTCTCCTACCCTCTCTGTCCCACTTTCTCACTCTCTTCCGGGGGGTTATTGTGAGGACTGCTGCCTATTAATGAGTCTGTGAGAGGGATGTGTTGAAGCGAGGCCAGCTCAGCTCTCAATCTGAAGAATGTGTTGGCATATACAAGGGGCGCCACTCAAATGGGACTTTAATTCATTTACACAGAAACCAGAACGTTCATAAAAGCAGACCTTACTTTTTGGTAATAAAGGCTGGAACATAACATCCTTTTACTTGACAATTAGCCTTTTACGGGGCCTTTATTTCAATGCACATTGAACATGAGGATAGCACATTATTCTGCTGCATGCATGTGTGTGTGTGCGTGTGTGTGTGTGTGTCAGGTGGTAGAGGTGGGTTATGAATGATTCTTTCATGTATTCTGCCCATTTATCCCTCGGGACAGCTATTGAAGATGAGCAGATCGTTAGTAGCAACAGATCCCCGGTACGATCACACGCCTCACCCCCTCTTCTGAACTCATCTCACCTCCTCTCTCCTCTTTTGACCCGAGGCGATGTTAAACGGAAAGGAAATGAAAACAATAGCCGCACTCGCCTCAGTCGGCTCTGCCAACCTGAGAGGAAGACAAACAGTGGAAGAGAGACTACAATAAACCAAATACAGTCCAGAAAGTGGTGAATGGGAACGATTGATCGTCCAGGACATATTATATTTATATGTAAATGATTACATTAACTCACTCTTGGTTGTAGTTGGAGAGAAAGACGGGGAGTCCACCTTCATTGTGAGACATAGGGAAATTTTAAATCCCTCGGCATGAGCCTGAAGGTGAAACTCAATTTACCAGTGGATTTACCTTCATCACATCACCTGTGGTCAGAAGCTTCGGTATTAGAGCTGAAAGAACGAGATCTCCTCAGCTGAAATGAGTTTTCTCAGTGGGACGGACGGTCTAGGCTGTTGCTCCCTTTTTGCTGTTTTAGGGCTTTTCCACTGGCACTTCTGGCCAAGCCCAGTCAAACCGAGCTGCGATTTGCATTTCCATTACCAGTTTAAGGGCGACCCATCGCGCGACCTTCTCTGGAGTGGGACCAGTGCCTGACCTGCCTCCGAGCAGGCTTGCGGTGATGTCTTGGCACCTGCAGTCAATTCCATATTTTTGCTGACCGTCCACTTTTTTTACAAGCGCAGTTATGCATTTGTTTATTACTTTTTCTGTAAACTCAAAGACTCAGCGTTAAGATGAAATGTTCATGGGGAGACACTACACACACTACACACACACACACTCACACAACAGCCAACACTGTTATCCACTAATTCTAAGCCTCCCAGGTTGATCCGTCAAAGAGCTGTCGGATCTTATGAAATGATGTCATTCAGCTTTTTAGTTTGGCTCCCCACAGTCATGTCCATGTTGTTGAGTGATGGTGGAGGAAGGACACACACACACGGACACACACACACGCACACACACTGTGGTCACGACAGGCCCAAACCACAGGCACCCATGTGGAATGAGTCAGTGAACAGACCTTTATTCCTTCACTGAGCGGCTCTATGAGTAACCTATCCTCCTCTCAAACGTTGTCAACTCTCTTTACTTACTCATTTAGTAACATCTGTGATGCCTCTCTGTGAGTAAACTAGCATTGTGTCTGCAGACCCTGCCTGTTACCTGGAGGGGTTTTGTTTGCTTGCTCTATGACCTCAGAGTGATCTTTATCAGATGGCTTGCTGCCCGGAGAACGACGTGCAGCCCATTTGACCCTTCGGTGTGTGTCTGAAGCACTGATTGGGTTACGGAGTGTGTGTTGAAGTAAACAGGTACTTCCCCAGAAGCCCTGGCGAAGCAGACGTGTGCAGAGGTATACACAAAGATCCTTTTTTCATTTTCCACTTCCCTGAAAGCACAAGCCCCCGGGCGCCGATGTGTGCTCGCATTTATGTACGCGTGCATATGCGTTTCTGTGTGTATGAAAACACTCGGAAATCTTTTGGTGTTTTCTGTTGGTGGGGTTGGTTTAGTCATCGAAGAGGACTCTTCCACTCAGAGCTACCAGAGGCTTTTTTTTTCTCCAAGAAAAACACCTCTAAGCCTCAACGCCAGTCAGTCTGTTTTAGTGTATTTTAGTGTGTTAAAGAATGTGTGATTGCAGTGGTTAATTCAACAAAGAATGAACATTCCTTTGTGAAGTTATCCCACTCATGCTATATGTATCTAAGTGGGATATCAAGTTCCCAGTACTCCAGGTCTTGAATGCCAACTTACACATACCCCAATGTGCACACAACACTGAAGCCCTGCTCAGGTGTCAGTTACCAAGTCAATCCATCATATCTATATGAAGGCAGGGTTATATTGATGAGAAGGAGAGTGGTGGATGGAGAGAGTGAGAGATGTGGAGAAAATGTAGGGCCCTGATGGTGTTGATGAATGAGGGAGAGGATGCTGATTTATGGCTACTCCCTCCTTTGACTCACACTTTACTTTGAACTCTGAAGCAGGCAGTATGAGTTTTGGATAAGCTGGTGTGTGTGCAGACTGGATGGAACTTTTGAAATGAAAAGTTCCTTGTGTTTGTCTGTTTTCTTCCCTATAAAAAGGTTCTGTCTCGGCTCGTGCCAGTATTTGTAAGAACCCTCTGCACGGTGACAACACACCGCGGCGGGTTTCGGCAGTGAAACATAAAACAAAAAAGGGGCTGGAGGATGTATTGTCTTCAGAAATCAGTTAAACTGAGACAGGGAGAAACCAAAGTTCTGTGAGGATCCGAGAGCAACAATGGATGATTGGATAAATGCAGACTGCTTGGAAATCAAACAATGTATGACAGGCCTTACCACAACTAGCCTATTGTGTTACCAGAGGATGAGTGAAGAGTTGGAGAGAGAAAATAAGTTGCGATCCAGCTTACGTGCACGTGTGTGGGCTGTAGGTGGTGTGTGTGTGTGTGTGTGTGAGGTTGATTTTGCTTATCATGGAGACTAATGCTACCAGCGATGTCCCTGCACAAACAAACAGCATCGGCTTACATATTACTGTTGCTAATGACTTCTGGAGCATCTTGAAAAGATCACATCTGACTGGAGGGTAATGAAAGTTAGATAAAGAGGAGCAAAGAATGGAGAGAAGCAAGCCAAAGCAAGCTTAAGTAGTTTAAAGGAATGGAAAAAGAGAGAGGTTTCCCCTGCAGGGCTGTGTGGCTGGCTGTGTGCTCCTGTTCTGCTAGGCGGCCGTGGCCGGCTAAATAAACAATCTTAATTGGCTGTGGAGCCCCACTAGTCTGGGGTTTCACTCGCTTTCATCCTCGGGAAGCTGTGGGAGAGCTGAGGTGATGCATCATGATAAACACACATGCTCAATCTCAGAATCTCCCGCATGCATGTTTAAGATCACGCTTTAATTTAATGCTTGTTTTTTAAATCCGCCTCTCTTTCTGCCATCAGGTGATTTTATTTGCATTCCTGTGTGAGCTGTGGTAGTGGCCTTCCCTGTCTGCAGTCAAAGCTCAGGGAAGAGTTCTGCGGTCAGCTGGGTGCATCTGGGGAAGAACAATGCAACACACATGCACATGTTCATGCACACACACACTTGTGAATGCAGATTGACATTCAGGTACATGCACAATCATAAATATGATGCTTAGCATGGAAATACAGACTTACTCATGCAGACATGCAGGAAAAGTCCAAGTGACTTACTAACAGTATTACTTCACTGACACTGTAATACAATACAGCAGATTTTCATGTCATGGACAATTCACATTTTACTGAGGGTTTATGAAAACAGATAAAAAGAACCGTCTTCTTTTAGAGGTTTAGTCAGCAGTTGTCCAATACAGTTTTTGTCAAATTCAGTGAATATCTTTTCACTGTCTGTTCTGTGACTGTGGTGGAAAACGTTTGTGCTGGTTCTTTTTATGGGAAACAAACAATTGGCTCGGACCGAGCCTTACAAAACGATACCAGTTCACCAGCAACAGGGGCAATCATTGCTGCTGCACCGCGCCTGTTGCCTGCTCTTCCATGCACTCGCCTGACCTCCGAAGAATCAGCAATCCATGGACAGACTCTCGTTTAACTAAGCAGGAACCAGTCGAGACTGTCAGATCCTGGGACCTGTTTGGATTACAACCCAAGCAGAGAGACGCTGGGTGCAGAGAGAGGCGAAGCAGAAGCAGGGAAAGCGAGCAGGGCTACAAGCTAAGTTAAAGGCTAAAAACTACCACCTGTCTCGGAAACGTATGATCGGTTTCAACAACGTGAAATGAGCGTCTGCAGCTTCAGGCGGTAGAGCTTTTGTGTTGATCTCAATTACCAATAATCTATCACCAACATGACAGTGTCCACCTTTAACAACACAATCACAATCACAGCGGTGTAAAGGAGTTGTGGCAGCTTGTCTGAACATCCAAAGGAAACAATCATGTCTATCTGTAATTTCCAAATATCCGAGCAAAGAAAAGAAAGGTTAGAATCAGAAAACTGAGTGAGTCAAGTCAGGTACATCTGGTCGGGATGTCTCATGGAATAAATAAAAAGACCGAAAGCAGGCATATGCTTCATATATTCCTTTTTATGTTTCTCTGATGCTTCGCTGGACAATGCACACAGTGTGATCTCGCCTGCAGAGAGTGTCATAGAAGTTTCATTGCAATGGAATTGTTGTCCGAGAGAATGAAAGAGGTTCTTCTGCTCTCAAACAGCCCCTGGCCTCTGGCCCAGTATGGCTTGGGAAAGGGGAATGTGAAAGTGGCTGTCATGGAGGAGAGCAAGAGAAGAGAGTGATGGAAATGCATGCTATTGGTCTCTTGAGTTCCCCACTAGGCAACGAAAACAACCATTGGGAAGGTCTGATAAAAAACATTTCTAACTTTAAATTTAGGAAATTTACTTCAGGTTTAGCACAAAGGATCACATCAAAATAATACGTTTATAGAGATTAAATATACAGTTATGTGAGGAAAAGGTAGTACAATCATGCCTTTCATGCATATTCAATGATAAAAATCAAGTTTTATTATTAGCAACAGCATTACAGATGAAATTTGTTTTGAACTGTTAATGTAATTCCCTCTGCCGAGACATCATCTGACTTTTCAGACTTCATAGCAGCTTGGTAGTTCTGGAAACAGGAAAAAAGGTGTGAGTCAAAAAAAGCTGAATATGAAGACGGTTGAGACCCGCATGCAGCGGCCCCGCTGGCCTCAATACATCCTCCTCTGATTACTGACTGACACTAAGCACTCACACTGGTCCTCGCATGAATAAGACATGCCAGAGGTCAAGGCAAACCATGTGTGGAGAGTCTCCGTGTGTTTGCGTGTGTGTTCACATGTTAATGTGCGTAGGGAATTAAAGGCTCCGTATCCAAGTTGTGTCAGGCACCTCATGTATCAGACATCACCTCTGCTCACTGGAGCGTGGTGGTGTTGTACCAAGGATACAAGGGGATTTCCCACCTGGCTCTCCGATTGGGTCAACCGTTTGTCACTGAGGAACACACACGCACGCACGCCGCACACACACACACAGGCCAGAGTGAGAATGACGTATTTGTACTTCTCTACAGCAATGGATAAAAGACTTAGGTGTTAATACCATAATGAATGCATACAAACACACGACGCCAGAGATGAGAGAGGAAGATGGAAAAGACACAGAGAGGGAGGTGTGGCGGACACGGAGAGCCGAATGGATTAGAAAGGTGCGGATTATTTGATAGGGATGAGAGTGGGCGGTGATCACTTTTTTCCAGGGACCTCTCTGAAGATGTCATGTCATCAGCATTTCCCTGGCAGCTCGTTCGCAATGAGAGAGATGGAAGGAGGGAGTGAGGAGAAGGGAAAGAAGGGAGAGACTGAGGGTGTGCTTCTTCCGAGGGCGGCAGGCGGCCAACAACAACAGCCGACTCCAGTAGGTCGGCACAGGAAGGGGGGGTGGGGGTGAGTGTGTGTGTGTGTGTGTGTGTGTGTGTGTGTGTGTGTGTGTGTGTGTGTGTGTGAGAGAGAGAGAGAGAGGGGGGGCTGTTAAAGCCCTTATGTGTGCACCCCGCTCCTCGAGCATTCCCGTTTGTTGTTCCCGCGCCAGAGGGCCTTCAACTGGACCATTCCCAGGGGAGTCGTTACACCACATTCCTTTCCCATTATTCCAGGCGTCTCTTTACGAGCAGCACCATCCCCTGATTCGGCTGGCCTTTCCTCTTGCTCCTGATGTTATGTGTTTTCATCCTTGTCATTACTTTGTGGTTATTAGCTGCTGCCGCTGCTGTTTAGACGAGAGAGACGGTGATGTATCAGGGAGCGGGGCTGAGGAGGGGGAAGGGATCCGAGGGCTGTAAAGGTTCTGCACTACAAAGTCTGCCTCTGTATGTGTTTGTGCACATATAAATCATCCTTGTACTTAACAACATTCAACCCCACGAGAGACACACAACATTATCAACAAGTATAATTCTTTACAATCTGCTAATAAGTACATGCCTTAGAAGCGTGGCCTCATTTTACCAAGAGCAGACAGCCAAAGAGGGATAACATCTGCTCTGGAGAACAGGTGTCCCTAACTGCTCCCCAGTTCTATGATGATACCTGATGAAACAACCTCACTCGTCCACCTCCTTTCGACATGCTCTTTCTCTCTCTCTATCCGCTGGTCTTCTACACTTCCTTCATCGCACCCTGCCCTCTCCCTAATGTTTTCCTCTTCTTTGTCTGTTACTCCCTGGTGGCGTCTTCCTCTCTCGGGTCTTCGTGACCTGAGAGGAATAGAATGTTCATCAGAAGTATGTCAAGGTCTCCAGAGGGAGGGGCCCGGAGCCCCGCACATGGGAGGGGCCTTATTATGACTGACAAGTACAGGTGAGAGTGGTTTGGGTCAACCTTGTGTCACTGAGGAACACCCACACCCACACACCCACACACACACCCACACACACACACCCACACACACACACAGGCTCCAGTCAGGCTATGCGTCTATGGGAAAGAGGGGAGAGGTCAACCACAGATGTGACGGGGTTAGCTAGAAGGGAAAGTAGAAGCTCTGTGGCCCACTCATCATGTTCTCTTTGCAAAGGTCTGTATTTCATCATGTAATAAGGCCTTGATCTTCTCCACCTGGTGGGCTGAGGGATGAACGGATGCCTAACCTGGACACAAACGGGGGTCGCTGCTTACCCCACTTTTAAATGAACTGCTCTTAATCCTGTCATAAGTCTAACTAGTCAGGGGAATAATGGCCAAAAATCAGAATGAACTGTGGCCCCGTTCACACTGTATGAGCTCGATGTGTTAGTTTTTCCTTGTTCAGAGGAAACACATTCCTTAGTTGCACCTTTGACCTTGGAAAAAAGGACGAGGTCCCGCAGAAATAAATGAATAAATAAACAATAAGGAGAAAGTGCAGGCTTCTATCCAGAGGTTGCTCTCTCTCTTTCTCTCTCTCTGTTTGTGAGTGAGTGTGTCTGTACCATTTGCCATCTCCAATTCATTACCAAGTTTAGAGTACACAGCCTTGTCACTTTGTTAAACAGTGTTCAGTGTTTGTGACCTGAGCCACTGCGATTATTGTCCATCAGGGATCTGGACTGCTGACACTCTAGGCTTGGTTTACTTCCTGTGTCACCTCCCTGCAATGGCACACACACCCTCTCTTCCTGCCTGGCGGGATACGGAGCTGTGGCCTGCAGCAAAACATAGCTGTTATTTCTGTCATCAAAAGGAATCAGCCGCTTCTAAGATAAAAAAAACCTTTCAATCATAATAGAAACAATAAGAACTCAACAGTATCTTTTCACAAGTTTCACGCCCAAGTTTCTGCGAATATCTGTTTTTAGGATTGCTACAGTGAAATATAATTTATTTCTGTGTCTGTCTCGATATTGGAAGATGGAAACATCTGTGTTATGTCATCTTTAATCTTTTGCGCTTCAACACAACACTGGTTTAAACTCTTGATTTACTCTCTACTTTAGTTATTCCGATATGCCCAGTCCCCAGGAGGTCTCTCTCTCTGGTGGAGTATGAAGCCGTCTTTTATAATGCTACAAATAATGCCTCCAATATGGCATTGAAAGCACCGCACAGACACATGCAGGAGTCCATAAGTAATGCATGCTAAGATGCTTGTACTGCACATGCACATGTATCTGTGTCAGCAAATAGCAAGAACAATCAAGAGTAAAACCTTTAGTCATTCTTATAAACATACAGGAAACAGGAGAGCATCATATCTGAGACTGAGTTGTGTGTACAGGCGTGTAAGACGTGTTGTCTCGACGTGGCTCGTGACACTGTGATTAATCAAATATACAATAAAAGTCCAAAAGCACATTGGATTCAGTCGTGTAGGGTGTGCATGAGGGTGTGTTTGGTGCATGAAAGCAAAATGAAAGGAATAACCAAAGATTAAATAAAGCCACAACATAACCAAATGGGTTCCCAGAAAGAACAAGTTGTCCAGAGGGGGGTGGGGGGGGTGGAAAGGGAGGAATTTGGAAGAAACATATGCTTTTATAGCTTCCAAAGCAGATGAGGACAATCCTTCAACTGAACGATTGGAGCCAAGTATTCAGGATAGACCTGGGGCCTGTATGATGAAGCAGGCTTTGTCAGGTTCAACGAGGGATTTTCAGTCTCACGAAGGTGGTGCACTCTTCAGCGGGATAGTCATCGGGGTAACTTGTGCTGTAGACCTCACCTGATTTGGAACAGGGTGAGATTGCTATAAGGGATCACAAGATGATCTCCTGCCCCAAAACAGGTAAAAACAAATAAAACACCCGCAGGGCAGGGGTCATCACACACTACAAAATTATTTAATTTCTATTACAGCCACTTACCAGACATTTAAAATGCCTTATCTTAATTCCCAGGTTAGCAGGCTGGCTAGTCTGGCTCGGGCTAATGGGACGAAAGGGATGGGCTGTTGTCGTAAACAGTGAACATCATTAGCAGTTAGGATGCCAGTTAATGAAGCTAACGGCACCACAATGAATGTCGTTGTCCACACAACAAGCATGTTCTCCACCGCTGACAAAGCAGCTGGTCTGGCCCGGGCTAATGTGTCTGACAGTAAAGTTGCTGGCTCAGGGAGCCAGCAGCAGGCTGCCAGGTCTTCAAAGGCCCCTGACACCTGCATGTTATTCTATTTTTTTTTAAATGGCAAAGGTCATATGATAATAATAATTAAAAAAACATTATTAAAGATTAAATAAACAGTTCCAAACTCATTGGCTTATCAGCACTTACAAATAAATCACAATGTTAGTGTGCCCCCTCGTCATGCTACAGAGTTGTTAACAGTTAAACCAAAGGCGTTTCCTCTTTAGACTTCTCAGAGTTTCAAATTAAAAGTCCAAAAGACAGAAAAACTGTAGAACGTTTCCCCAAAAGTCCAAAAATATTATACAAATTTATGCAGCAGAACTTTGTTTTCCCCATTGTTAAAAATGATCGTCTCAACATCTGGAAAAATGTCTCTTTTGACTGTTCTGGGAACAACTGGACTAAACCACACATACCTTTAATAAAGTATTTGAAACTAGTTACTATTCAACCAGATACATCTATTATCTATGAATCAGTGCGACGTATGCACTGATATTAAACACTACATAATTTCTGCAAAACAAGAAGCAGGGTTTTACATGCAGCACTTTTCTGTGCAGGTTCATCACATCAAGTTGTACCTCTGATTATACATGGTTACATTCTTATACAAATATGTCATTACAGAGATCTGAGCACTTCTTCCATTGCTGTGACCACACACACATAGTGCAAGTATAGTGTCTGTGCCCTCCTCTTGCCTCTGGCGCTGTCGTCACCTCCCTCTGACAGAACTCCTGGAAGCCCTCCACTACTCAACAAGAACATTATATTCAAATCACTCACACTATGCATTCTCATTCTCCCCTCGCTTCCCTCCCGTCAACACCCATGCCTCTATATCCCCCTACATGTCATCCCCCTTTCCTTCCACTCTCCTCAGCCCGGAGGTTCACTTACAGAAGAGTAGTTTCCATAGAAGTCTGAAATAAGCAGTACCGCACATATCTGAAATCACCAGAGATCAGCATTCAGCACCACCATTACACATACATTACAGAGATGTACAGAGAACGTCCACAGAACATTAAGATCTCTGCATACTATTAGCTCTAATACACAGTAGTCTGTCATAAGCATTAAAATACCTGCATGAGCTGCCTCCACAGGCAGGCTTTCTAATGTAATGATACTGAAAGATGAGAACATAAGGACACAAATATAATGTACATGAGAGCATACCAAGCTTCCCAAACGTCTTGGTGTGCAAATGACATGAGTGGTTCTTCAGCTGTGCCACCAAAAAGTGGGGTAAAACCAGTGTTGCTGACAGTGATAAATATTCCTTCAAGGACATAAGTGGCATTGAGAAGGTGTGTTCACAAACTGTATGAGCATCCACAGGCTTCATGAGGGGTTGAATGTCCCAGATGATGCAGTACCAAGATCTGACACTGCAAGGCGCTGTTGTAGATCTTTGTTGACAGCTATCATTAGTGTCTCCCCTATGTGTGAGCATAGTTTAGTCAGGACCTGGTAATCAGAGTCATGATTCAATGTCTTTGTGAATTCATGAATGGAGTAACAAGACATCTGTTGGACTGTGTCTTCTCTTTGTTCCCCTTCACTTCATCCAGTCTTGTTCTCTCTCTCTCTGTGTGAATTGTCAGTAGAAACTGGTCAGCATAACTCAGGAATGTAGTTTTTTCGGTAAACTTCCTTGGTTGCCATGTTGAAGAGAAGAAAAAAGCAATCTTGGGTGGGCAGGGAGGAACCTAGAAGCTGAACAATATCATCAACAACCATCCGGGATTTCCAGGTTGCTGAACGAGGAGGAAGCTTAATTTGTCTTCAGGGGACACAGTGGGGATGAAGAGGATAATGGATGAATGGAAGTGGAGGGGAGAGGGGGGGTGCAGCAGTAGAGAGAGGTGGTGCCTGACTGAAGCTAGTCACTAGACAGTGGAGGAAGCCAGGGGCAGCACAGTGGAAAGGACAGACATAACTGTTTATGTGTGTTATTGTTAGATGACGTGAGTGTTTGAGGTTTGATTACTGATGTTACTGTCTCGTCTTTGTCTCTGAGCAGCTGTACTGTATATTGTATATGTGTGTGTATGTGTGCCAAACAGTGTGCTATGTACAGTATGTAGGTAGATTACTGCCCGGCAACCTTACCAATAAGGTAAAAACTACACATAAATATTTTGCATATGGCTAAATGAGATCTTTATCTATCTATCTATCTATCTATCTATCTATCTATCTATCTATCTATCTATCTATCTATCTATCTATCTATCTATCTATCTATCTATCTATCTATCTATCTATCTATCTATCTATCTATCTATCTAACTTCAGTTCCAATGTGTTTTGGGGGTAGATATACATGTGTGCTATTATCCCTGCGCGAGGCTACATCTGGGGGAGAGCAGGGCAGGGGGGTGGAGGATGCCTTTGGGGGGTGTTTAAGCGGGTCCCATGAATTGGGGATGGCGCTGTGTACAGTGTGAGCAAGTTAGCAGCCAAACTTTGCAGAGCGCAAGCAGGAAAGTTCGCTGGCGAAGCGACCCGTGATCCCAAGTTCCTCTGTCAAACTAGCCACGGATTTCCAGTGCAAACATGTGGACTACCGACTTCAAATGGCAAGAAGCTATGTGCCGTTTCGTGGCTCTTTGAGTGTATTTATCCGTGTCCTTGAAAGATAACAGTAAATGCTCTGTTGCCTTCGCTGCACGCTCCGGTTTCAATGGACTATCTTATCATTCAGTGAGTAACTTGGACTAAAATGTATCGCATGATTTCCTGCCTTGGACACAAGCGTGAACCATGAGCAAGGATTCGTATGTCATGTAGCCCAGTCGTGTCTGTTTAAAAAACGATGAATTCCCCTTGTGAAAAGGAACTCGCACTCTTATCTCGGAAACACCGACTCATAGCTGCAGCTTTGCCCGGCGAGGAGAGCCCGATGCCCGATAACACTTCCAGGACGGATCGGAATGGCTTAGGGGGGCTGGTTCACTGCTTTATATGTGGTAGTGGAGTTACAACGGGGAAGGAATTGAGGCTACAAGTGACATACCAAAAGGAGAGGTTCCCCTTCTTCCCGTTCCTCCAGAACCAGGAGCCAGCCCCGGGTGCGTGTGAAGTGAGCCCGGACGGACACGCGCTGGTGTGCGCGGTGTGCCACTGCTTTCTGACGGAGCAGTGGAACTCCTTCGAGCGGAGCAGGACGCCCATCGAGAAGCGCATGTACTGGTTGAAACGGCCCTACCAGTGCGATTCCCGGCGGGTCCCACAGGAGTGGAACATCTCGTATGATCTGGAGAGGAGGATCAGTGGCGGCAGTCAGAACTACGACGGCGGCGCGGACTCTGACTTCTCATCATTTTCTGAGAATGAGAACATGTCAGACCAGGAGATGGATCTAGTCACTGTGGGCAAGGACAAGTGCCTGAGAGCATCTGGCAAGTCTCCGAGAGACAGTAGCAGGAAAAACAATGTCATCAGTGTTAAAAACAGCCCAGATTCACAGCGGGCAATCCGCTACTCGGTGGGTGTTTATGGGCCGCAGGGATCGCCAAAAGCGGAGAGTGTACTGCCAGCAAGGCGCGGTGCTAAATATATGAATAATGTGTGTCAATCATCAGACACGCTGGCGAAGTCCCAGGAGAGATTCCCCCAGCGATGCTATGACAGCCCTCTCTCTGACACACCTGTGCAAGACAACGGGGTCATTATGCGCAACAGGCAATGGCTGGAGGAGGGGAATGTCAGACATGCTGAGCCGCGTCAGATCCAGCGTGCTGCCGACAACAGCTGTGCTCCGTCCAGACATCCATCCATGCTGTACCGAGGAAGAGGCCAGGATCACTTCAATGCTGCTCTGTCATCTGCTGGTGCCACTGCTGCCAGTACTAAATGCAACATAGCCGTTGCCAAGGAAAATGACAACTCTGATGAAGATGAGATTAACATTACAAGTGATGATGATAGGGACATGTATGACAGCCAAGCCGGCCAAACTACTCAGCTCGCCAGAGACTTTTCGACGAGAAAGCGTGGCCAGTCGCACCACGCCGTGGTTTCTAGTCCGGAGGGGTGTGTGTGTTTTATCTGTGGCACTGGGCTCAGATATGACGGGTGTTTTAAAGTCAGTGTTCAAAAGCAGGAGACAGCACAGGGTGAGCCTTTCTTTCCCTTCCTTTGTCTTCACTCTCCTCCTCGTGGCGCGTTGCCCATCAGTCAAGCAGGTACGACCCTTGTGTGTGGCAGCTGTCACGCCTCTCTTATGCAGCAGTGGCAGAGCTTCCAGCTGGCAGATGTCCCCGTCCTCCAGCGCCTGTATGTAGTCCCCCTCAACCAGGCCACCAGTGCTCTCCATCATTCCCAGCTAATACCGCATGAGGAGAACGCCCCAGAAACAACAGCGTTCGTACCTGAAACCAAGGCTTCCCATGAGGCCTGTTTCCTCTGTGGTCAGGAGTGTGGAGGGGAATTAAGAGTAGCACATGCACAGGCTGGTGTTGGAAAATCCCGTGGTGTGATGTATTTTCCATTCATAAACATGTTACCTTGCCCACCTAACGCCCAGGGGGTGAGGAACGGCCGTGTACACTGCTGCCCACAGTGCCATTATATTCTGGAGGAGATTTGGAGTGCGTATCGACTCAGCCTCAGTGAAGACCTCATCACCTCTGTCAGCTCCTTCCTGGTCAGGTACCATGCTGTCATGGCCATCGAAGGGTCTGAACCAGTCCATTCCCACACAGGTGTGTCTCTGCAGCCTGGCAACTCCTTTTCAGTGTGCTACTTGTGTGGAGCTGCGCTTTCTGCCGGAGGAGAGTACCAGCTACATGTCAACCCGCCTGGGCGTTTGGGGGAGAGGGAGCCCTTCTTCCCCTTTCTCACAGTCCATCCTCCTGCTCCCTGTGCCAAGCCGGTCGATGCCACAGGTCTGGTGTCAGCCTGTTCCCTCTGCTTCCATGACCTGCATGCTCAGTGGGCCCAACACGAGCGCAAGGGCATGGGCTTCTCCATACCCTCTACCTCTGGCACTTCCAGTGCCAACCCCCAGCCGCCCAGCTCACCGTGGGCTCGCCAGTACAGCTGCGATGCATTTGTGTGCTTCTTCTGCAGGCAGGAGCAGCGCAGGCAAGGTAGTCTATGCTCGGTCACTGTGGCCAGGCTACCTGTGTTCCTCTATGCACCCCGCAGCACGGGCACACTCCTGGTGGACGATGGGAGGAGGCTGGTGATTGGCTCATGTGTGGAATGTAAGGCCCTGGTGCAGGTGGGACAGAGCATTCAGGAAGAGAGGGATAGGCTGGGACATGGATCCTCAGATGGGGAGAGGAAAGAACCAACATCAGCCTCGCCACAGTCTAGACAAAAGGTAAGAGTGAAAATTGATAATCCTGATTTTATATTTATTTAAATGTCACACAAAGATGAGTTGAAGTGTTTTAATGTCCGCTACGTTCCAACAGAGTAGTGCAGACTTCTTGTGTCCTTGTATGAGCTCAGTCACACATGGCAAGGAATGATTCTGACATTTTACTAAGAGCCAAAAAATAATTATGATTGTGCTTTTTGCTCATCTTGACAATTTCACTTCAGCAGCTTATTGTGTGTTGGAGGACTGTTTTCTCCTTTGCGCTTAAGGGGAAATCATAAACAGTGAAGATGTGTATGTGTGTTTGGCTGTTGACTGAAAAGCTGTGTGTGTGTGTGTGTGTGGGGGGGGGTTGTACTGGGTTACACAGCTTGGATGAACAACGATGAGACAAACATTTTCATCAAACCTCACTTCTGTAAACACCAGAGGAAAACTATGGGGATCTGAAGGCCATCGCTAACCATGTGTTGCCTCTGTCCATGTGTGTGTGTGTGTGTGTGTGTTTATTTGAGTAAGTGTGACTCATTATGGCTCACCCGGTGCCTCACTGTTTGTTTGGGACTCAGCTATGTTGATATTCTTGAAGATCATTTCCGAGAAAATTAGTTTAAAACAAGTTATATATCTTATTCCACGTGATAATGACACCATAGAATGTGGACACCTAACTTCCTCTGAACATCAGCAATACCCCTCCGTTAGTCCATCATAGATCCTACAAACTGGGATTATATACTATTGAACATTGATTTTAAATTATCCTATTCCATTTGATAGTTCAGTGCAATGGTGATAAGAGAATTAGACCTGCTCAGTGTAAATCTGTTCCGCTAATCTCTTACTTTAAATGTGTTTATTCCAGATAGGAATCGGGGATAAGGATGACTTAAAACAAGCAATGCTGCATGCTCAACTACAACAGGAACTTGACTCATATACTGTAGAGTCTCACAACCTGTTGAGGTGTCAGTATTTGCCAAGAAGGTCCCGTGGTACTCCTGAAAAAGGTCCTTATAACGACATTTGAATGTCAACATAAAGAGATTTATTATCATCCAGCACCCCTGTTGTCCTTTTAAGTAATTTAATGTGTTTTCTTAGAATCTAAAAATAAAAAGAAGATGCAAGAGCCTCATGCTTTGCAGGGTTACACATGTAATCTAATGTCGGCAACAAAGCAATCTAATGAAATGCCGCTGCGAAAGTGTCATCATGTTGAAAGTTGTCCCTGCATGAAACCTTTGATTATCCGACAAATCAATAATCATTTGTCTGTCGCTTTGCTGGATGAATTCACAAACGTGTTGAAGGGGTGTAGTACGGGATAAAGAACCATTTTATCCTCTTGGGTCCTTCCAATCATCAATGAATGGCATTAAAGCAGTATAAATATGTACAAATAGACCAGATTGTGCTGAAAAATATGTATTATCTACATCTTAATTATCATCTTACAGAGAGGAATTTATACTTCTTTTAAATTGTGAGAAACCAGAAGCATCAACACTGAAAAAAGAGGACAAAAACCAGAAGGTTGGATTATCAGCTAGATAAGGACAACAGAGAGAAAATGGCCTTTTATCACACCGGCCTTGGCGCAGGTATGCGGCCCACATAGTGCCAGTCTGGTTGGACAATGTGTTGTAGGGTTTATGCAGTTGACATATTAATGTATTGAACATTTCTGTGTATGCAGTAAACAATTTTCAATGCTATACAACAAAGTAGTTGTTCCCCTTAAAGTGAGTATCAGTGTCCCATCAATCACAGCCTGGTTGGAACCTGTAGAAATTCAGGCTCCAATTCTGCACAAATTCGTAATACAAATGTGCATTTCAGCAAGTAAAGTAAAATTGTATATTCATGACAGAGTACTACATGCTAATGTTCCTATGAGTGATTTAGATGAGGGAAGATGCATGCTTAGGTGGTCCAGATGGGCTGGCTCAAGGAACAGAGCATCTACGCACTTCCCCTGAAAAGAGATCATTCTTTCATTGTTCCTTTTCTCCGAAGTTTTGACTTTTTTCCAACGGCACACATAAAATCCCTTTTGTGTTGTCAAGAAGCAGTTTGCAAACTGTGCTTTTCCATTCGATCAGTAGCCGGAAATGGAATTCGGAGGTGGTCGGGCTATATGGGGGATCAGCGCGAAGGGGAACTGAGGACTGATATGCGTTAATGAAGAGCTGAGGAGCATTTAGACAGCCAGTTAGGCCTGCCAACAGCTCTCTCATGCAAACAGACACTATTTGTCCAGCCAAGCAGGACATGTGAAGAACATCTGCGGATGCCATTCACTCTCAGCCACCTCAATGCAGCTGTCTGGCCACCTAAATCTCTCTCTGTCCCATGAGAGGGATTTTTTGGAGGAGGTGTTATGCCTTTATTGAAGGGACAGTAGAGATGCAACATGCAATAAATGTCTGCTGCTGGAATCAGACAGCTGACAGTGTTATGTGGAATGCATCTTAACCAGTTGTCTACTGGGGCGCACCATAGTTGTTTCGTTTGTCTGAACAGTCACATGTGAGCAGGTCCCAGATGAGCTCTTATCCATCACATATTATGGGATACTCCTAATATAGAATCTAATTATGGAGCGGCTTTATTACACCCTCAAGCCGAGGCATCATTGGAGTGTGTGTGATCAGAGGAGCGTCGGTGTGGCAGGGTTTCGCGTGATCATTTTGGATGGGGAGGCTTGCAGGTGGCACTGCCCTTTTGGCCCGAGTGAGCTCATGGCTGTGAAAGTGTCAGTGTGTTTGTGGGTCTCTGTGGGGAAGGGGGTCTGTGAAACGGCTGCAGGAAACAGGTGCTTTGCCCTCTGGTGCCATGCTATATGCTCGACTATAGTCATTGCTTGGGAATTGTGCTGTGACGAGAGAGTGCCCATCTGGTTCCCTTTAGCACTATGTGTGAGTGGTGGATGATTCATCACAATATTTCACATTGTTCCTAATTTTCAGAATTTAGATGCATATGCTATCACAAGTCTGGGTTGAAAGTGTGAATAGGTTGAAAGCTGTCGTTAAGATTGGAATCAACCAACACTGTGGAAGCTGTTAAATGCAAGTAACGGGTGGTTTTCATGTTTTCTGTTCTGCCCCTCTGTGTTTAATAAGTATGTTCGACATGACCTTTTGACAGGTGTGTAAATATAGACCACCAGTTGGAGGGTCAGCTGGTCAGCATGTATGACACTCATGCTTTTGGTAAAACAGATGTCCACTGATATTTAATAGAGCATTAAAGTGTTGCATGCATTTTTGCACTTATAGTCATACCACTGCGTCATGGGATGACATACAGCAGAGGGCAGCAGGATGGAATAATTGCTAAATTCAGATATGCTTATGTGCGAGAAGATGAGAGGTGCGAGACCTTTCACCAGATCTCAAGACATATTCTGTATTTAAAGATGGGCGGCATTCATCGAACAGATGCAATGACCTGCTGTGAATATCCTATAAATAATAATTAGGGCTGACAATTATCAGGAACACCTCACGGCAAAAACCCAGTATAGTTCAACGGCACCACAAATTATGACCATTAAAATAAATCAACACCTCTCTCAGTCAGATTGAAGAGCTGAAAATATAATCCTGATGACAGGAGGATTTATTGCAGGGAATCTGTACTACTTGTGTGTATGTGTCTACCCATGCAGGCTCATACTCTCTGCTGAGTGCTACCAGTGCATGATTATTGTTGTTGAGGTCAATCATTCAGTGACATCGAGTGACATCCGTCATGTGTGCACATGCATGTATGCATAATGCGTGTTCATGTGTCTATTTTGCTCGGTGTAAAATATCGACTGTGTTCACTGCACGACCCGAATCCTGTTAAGACTGAAGAAAAACATGCAGGCATGCCGACAGCGTCGCCAAGGAAGATGTATAATGTAGTGAAAGAAGAAGTGAGGTCAAAATTACACATTGTATGAGGAAGTGAATTTGAATTAAAGATAAAGAAATCATCCTGAGTGAACACATGTGGGGAGGCTGTCAGAGGGTGAGGGGGGGTTGAAGGGATTTAAACTGCATGCAGAGAAAAATTCCCACTCTTATTAATAAAGAAGTGAATGTGTGTATGTTTAGTCCAAACTATTTGCATTGCGTGTTTGCTGTGATTTTCCCACAGTTGTGTTTCTCTCCTCTCTCAGTTGTAGAGTCTGACGGACAGCCTCGCGTTTCACGGGGAATCCTCTGGCATTCGAGGGGCTTAATTTCAAAGCTGCCAGAGGTGGGTTCTGATTTAGCACTCAGAAACCTTAATCACTCTCTTCCTGCTAGCATCCCTCCGTGCTGCATTCTTGGACAGAACGGAGGGATCAGATCCTGCAGATGAGAAGGAGGTGTTCAAACGTTTTGTTCTTTCTTTTCATCTTTGATGCCTCAAACGTGCAGAGCTACATGTGTAGTACAAGCCCTCCTCAGCAGTGTGTCTGTCTGCTATTTTTAGTCTTCATCCTGCGATCAAAAGTGAATGTTTTTGATCATATTAAATCACACTCAGATTTTTATAGATTTTCATTTTGTACATTTTTTGTTGTCTAAATGAAAATTATACAGAGTAATTGACCTTGTTAGCGGTTACAGATGTTCTATCAATCTTACAAGCTTTCTTTCTGTAATAACGGCAGGTCAAACTTTGCTTTCACGATTGACGTTTGTTGCCCTGGTTGACTGTGTCGGCATCAAACCTCACTGAATGTAAACTGCCCTGTGAGTTGAGTCTGCTTTGTGTAACGGTGGTTTGAGCATATTATTGTTAAAAAAAATGACATGCTGCTTAAATATCAGCAGGTCGCTGTTTATGTCGCTGACCGCGGTCGATGGTGTTCCACCTGTAAGTCCTTAAGTTCCCCCTTGGATCTGTCTTGCGTCTCCAAACAGCCCACAGGCTATGTAAGGGCCCATTGCAGATCCTCACGCCCTTTGCAATGAGCCATTGGCCCCCGCGCCAGCCAGTGGGTATATAATGGTGAAATTTCCTGTCAGGCAATTGATGAGAGCAAGTAGTAAAGACAGAGATTGAATCAAGCAGTTGCAGATGTTTCCTCACTTCCTGTTGGAAGCAAGGAATGTCATTGAGTGCAACGAGTGAATGATGGTCTGATACTGTGTTAGAATCTGAGCGTTACGCTAATGCTTTTAGTTTTGGTTGGGTTTCAAGGAGCGAAATGCATTGATGTCATTGGAAACCAAAGGGTAGAAATCAGTGTTATTGGCTTGGCAGCGCCGGAGCCTCGAAGGTCTGGACACAATTTAGTTTGTTGATGACAGATGAACGTATACTGACCTTTAAACCCTGCAGAGGCAAGTTGAGTAATGCTATAGACATGGAGGCAGCATCAGGAGGATGTCGACATGGAAAAATCTGTTTTATTTACCTTTTATTCAAACATCAGCAACATGCATGACGACAAGATGCATGTGCACGGTGCACGATCAATCAGCCATCCTTTTGTTAATGCTCTGTACCAAAACCCACATTGAATTGTCTTGAGTTAGTAGAACCTGAAGGAATTGAAAAGAATAGGACCAATAAGCATAATTGATAATTACATGGTATCAATAAAAATGGATCAATTCCCCCTGTACCGACCCAGTTTGATATTATAGATCTTCAAAATATTCCCACTGTAATTTGTGTACCTCAGTAGGATTACACATGGAAATATAAAGTGGACTCTATGAAAGGAAAAATCTTCTTGAAGCATATCCTAAGAGGAGCAAACTTTACCAGCTCATCATCAGAACTACCAGTCTCATCATGCATTGATTTAATTTGCTTCTCCTCCCTTCAATACGTCATGAAATCAACTGCAGACAGCAACAAAGGATTGTCTCAATTGATGGTCACTGCGGTCGAGGCAGAGAAGACGGACTGAAGAGAGTTAGATTTCTTTTGGAGTTGTATCAGTGTGTGTAGGTGTGTTTACGAGTTATGTACTTGGACAAGAAAATTGGCAGCAGTGTAGGACTAAGTGAATGAAGTATCTTCACATAAGTATACAGAATTTAATATAGAGTTTGAGATTACTGAGTTACAAAATCGGATTTCGTGACCACTTGAATTACACCGTGACAATCGCAGTTATTTTCTATACCCTACATTTGATTTGTAGTAAATTCTCAGCCTTGCATATATGGCAAGGACCCAATGTGGTAGTGCGGTGATGCTGTAAAGGCTGCCGTGCTGTCCTGCCCTGTATTCTGCGTTTTACAGTAGTAAACCAAGTTTGACTAGTGTAATAATAGAGGACAGAGTGTAATGAAACCCTGCTCTCTGTGCTCTCCACCAGCTGCTCACTCCCCATAACAGGCACTTACACATACATGCATTTCCAAAACACACACATGCACACACACACACACACCCACACTCACACTCACACACAGTGTGTAATCTTTTATTGAGATTTACATACATAACAGCTGCAAATGTGTGTGTGCACACGTGTGTCTGCCAGGTGGTTGGGAGCACTGGCAGGTGTTTGCACTCATGCTGGCAAATGCAGCTGGATTGTGCCGCAGCTGTCTGTGTGTATGTGGCTGTGTGTGGTTCTGCACCTGGGCCCCGCTGTAGTGTGTGGCAGCACAGTAGTAACTATCAGACCTTTTTTTTTCTTCTACGTATTCTCTCAGCTGGCTGGAAATTGTTCATTAACAGGTGCTTCTTATTAGTCCCGTTCCTTTCAGTATTCCCAGGGCTCTTCCTCTTTACATCCCACTCTGCTCTTGTTTCCTCCACCATTCTTCTGCTCTCCTGTTCCCCTTGTGTTCTGCTAATGGTTGTAACAAGTGAAGAAAGGGAGGACTCACTCTCACCCTGCTGTTGGGACAACTGGAGATGTCAGCTCGAGCTCCAAATAGCCCCACGTAGTGGACTAAATATATGACACACCCTATTGCCCTACGCTCAGCACACTAGTCCGACCAACCGGCCGATGGCTCGCTTTAGCCCATGTCTGTCAGCCAACCAGAGGAGAGACGATGATTAGCATTACTGGTGATCTTCAGGGGCCTTATTTTGGCTAAAGACGACATTCCCTTCTTGGATTACTCTCGCCTTCCATTAGCATCCCCTCCTGGCCATGACCCCACCAGCCGCCCCCTCATGCAGCCCCGCCACCTGGTCTCTTACATACTCAGCTTGTCCCGCCAGCTCCAGGACAGCTGGTAAGAAGGAGGAGTTTTGGACTGAGCCTCCCGTGAAGCAAGAGACCATTTTAGAATGCAGACTATAGTGTAGCCCTGACACATTATGTATGTGCATGTGTAGAAGGTAGATCTTCTACTTCTGTCGTCTGTTTTCGGACACTGCAAGAGGTTTGACCCTGGCTAAAGCCTCGGCTGGCCTGAGAATTCTGCAACAAAGACATTTCACTGTGGCTTGAACGGTAGTCAGCTGGTTTGGACCTCAGTAGAGACGGTCATATAGAAATTAACTCACATGCATGTGCTCACACTGACAGACAGATACTATACAGATAGTTTTGACTTACTGGGACTTTCGGAATACTTTCCAGTGGTGAAGGTCTTCCACTCTGGCACAACAATGCTATGAGTCAGAAATAAACTAGTGCGGTTTCTCCATCGGATAGATACCACCCACGTTCCTTTTTGTCTGCCATCCCTTTCATGTATGTCATCTTCACTGTTGACGTGTTATTAATATGGATTTAATGTAACTGTTTACCATTGCTGAGTTTTATTACCAGTGACATTTTTTCCATATTTATTATCTATGAATATTTTGTATAATAAGAACCGGATACAAGAAGTCCGCCGTGCTTTAAGCCAATTTTCCTGTTGGCAAAACTGTGTTATTGCAGCTATGGCGTTGGTCACCTGATGCACCCTGGTGTTAAAAGACTTTTTCCAATAGACCTACATTGTGAAGGATTCATTTGGAAAATTTGAAGTTCAAACACTTAATCAGCCCTCATTTGAATCACTGTGTTGTAAAAGTTTATAAAATTCCATCATACCGAAAAAGGGTTATTTTTCTAGGCATGTGAATGAGCGTCTGGGAGTCGGGGTTAAAGGAAACGCTAGTGGGCTATAATGCTTTAGTCAAGCCACCTTCTGGCATCATGTGCCACTTTCCTAGGAATGAATGAAGCTTTGCCTCTGACGTGCGTCAAGTTCTCTTTAAAGATGTGGACTTGTGCGCCAGTCTCGAATGATGTGCGGAGCAGCCTCGAGGCCACAGTGAAGTATCCAGAGTGGCGAGCCACGATCATAGATTTAAACTGTACCGCTGGACTGTTAATGAATCTACATGACGATATCATGGTGTTGAATCACGACTTACTGGCAATGTTATAGAGACAGCATAGAATAGGAGTGAACAGGAGGACAGAGTATCAGTTCAGGAGACGTTTTACCATAAAGGTTATTTTGAGACATAAAAATACAAAGAAGAACAATATAAAGTGGTCCGAAAGTACAGAGAGTAACAGGATTTCAAGATGTTTTCATGTTCTTCTCTTCTACAGGGGGCTATGAATATAGCACTTGGCTCAAGTTAGGTGTCAGAGGTCTTCTCCTCTCTCCCTTCTTTCTCGCTCTTCTCCCTCATGTCATCTCTCCTCTGTTCCCCATCACCTCAGTCATCCACCGTCTTTCTCCGCAACCCCCTTCTTCCCCTCTTTACCCCTGTTTTTCCCCCCCTCTCTTCATCTCCTGTGATATTAGTGGGGGCCACATGTTGCTGGCCTCTCCTGGTGGTGTGAGCCCCATGGCAGGCACTGGCTCCAGGCTGACGCGTAGCTCGGTGTGTGCGCGTCTGCGTGTGTTTGGATGAGAGAGAGACTGTAATGTGTGCCTGCATGCCGAGGAGAGAGCGTGCTATGAGTGTGTGTGTGTGTGTGTGTGTGTGTGTGTGTGTGTGTGTGTGTGTGTGTGTGTGTGAGGCCGCTAACACAGTAACCTGATAGTGGTGCGGCTGAGCAGTACAGAGCAGAGCACTGCTGTGATTTATCCCGCAGGCCCAGCAGATGGCTGCAACAGGAGTTTGTTTAAGTTTGCTTCAGAGCTGGGCAACTAGCCAGGAGCAGAGAGAAGGCCTGCCAGAAAAATGTTCACTGATTCTGGATCCCTAACCGCACTACTCCCCCTCTCCTCTCCCCTCTGCCTTTCCCTAACCCCTTGCGCACGCACACACACACACACACACACACACACACACACACACACACACACACACACACAAACACCACAAAGGTAGTGTGGAGAGAGCTGCTATTAATCCAACGAGGAAGTTACAGAGA